>SMLS01081313.1:0-36976 GCA_004785975.1 Popillia japonica
TGAACTTTTTATAGAATCGTTGGTGATTAATATTTGAAATGTTTGTAAAATTCTTCTCGCGCCTGCATTATATTAAAAAAAAATCCTATTAATCTGTCTGGCTAATTTCATTTTCATTTTTATAAATTCTTTCTTTTGGCTGGCCACATTCGTTCTATATTCCATAAAAAAAACACTAATAACAATCGAAAATCGGTTTACTCCTTGGTTCGTGGAAGCTAAGGAGAGATATAAGTAGTATATGTATTTTTATGACCTTTTTTTACTTATCTTGTTTTCCTGATAGTTTTTCCACTTTTATAAGTCAATTACAACACTCCAATTTGAACAAAGATCAAATTTATTCCACAACCATATAAACATTACGTTTACACCAAACAATAACAGACAGTTATTTACAAATTTAAAAACTGAGATTAAAAAAGATAATCAAATTAATGTCGTATATAAATTAGAATGCAAAAAGTGTAATAAATGTTACGTAGGGCAAACTAGACAGTATTTAAAAAAACGACTGTATAATCATCAATACACTGTAACGCATAACATAACCGCGGAAACTGCTTTGTCTAAGCATTCTAAAGAATTACGACATAACTTTGATTTTGAAAATGTTAGGATTTTAAAAAAAGAAAATAGTTATAAAAAAAGATTAATATATGATATGATATACTTTAAAAAAGAAAATAACGCGGTCAATTTTAGAACAGATATAGAAAATTTAAGTATTATTTATAATAATTTAATCACCTACTCACGCCTGAATTTTATAAAATTAAGCTCTTTACTAGGTTTTTTGCCATGTTTTGCCCTAGTCCTTGAACAGAATTGTTAGAGCTTGACAAAAAAATACATTGATATAAGGAGCATTATTATTAGGATTATAAATTTACATTTCAAAATATCTTAAATTGTCCACTATATTGTAAACATAATCCTATATGTATATCACTGAATTTGTCTGTAGGTAATTTCGTTGATAGGCATGGCTAGTTATATTATTAATTTATAATTTGACACGAAATAACTGTCAATTTTATTCCACTGACAAAGTTGTAACGAAAACCAGATTATTGTAAAGCTTTTGGAATAAATTTGGTCTTTGTTCGAATTGGAGTGTTGTAATTGACCTATAAAAGTGGAAAAACTATTAGGAAAATTAAATAAGGTCATAAAAATACATATACTAAAGATATGATATGTATTTATATAATGTATAATATCAAGAACATAATATAGTTTAATTGTAACAGAGCTGTGTTGAAAACAAAGCTTTAAGAAGTCAATCAACTGTTACTATGTGAGTTGTATATTTCTCTTTCAAAAAAATTTAATGGACGAAACCAAGCTACAACTTAGGCAAAAATGCGGCTTGTATACAATTGTATACATCTAATTTAAGCTATTATACACAAGTTTTTCGCGATTTCACTTAGACTTGCACTCACAGAACGTCAAAAAATGTCGTTTGTAGCAACCCTCAGTTAGTTACACATTAACGTTTAGTACACATTAACGTTATTGTCGCTCGGCAATATGAGAAGAATGTGGGAACAACTCAGAACTCGATGTAATTATTACTAATACTGATTTAAATATGGTTGTCATGGTTAAAACTGGAAAACTAAAATAAATGCAACTTAGAATCCCTCCTTTATTATAGGTGATTTAAAAAATGTTTGTATTAAGTGATTAATAAAATAAATAAAACAAAAGTTACGTCTTACATTAAACCAGCCTACAAGTGTGTTTTTTAACAAACTGTCATTCATCAATTCAATCATTTTCACCTTGTGCTTCAAAGCTATATATTTGTGACATTAAGTGATTCCATAAAAGGCATTCGTTTGGTGCAAAATCTGAAGATCTGGTGGGCCAAAGTATTGTGCCTCGTTTTGAAACTTTACGCCTAAAAATAAATTTACTCCCAAACACATGTTGATGACGGACGGACAGAATTGCCTCTTCTCGATATATTAGATTCTCGTATTTGCTGAGATACAGGCTCTCATATGCATTGAGTTCTCGCGGCGAATTAATAGCTTTTACTAATTTGAGAGTAACTTTTTCGATATTGTGTCCGTTCTCAATAAGATGTTGCGCTACTGCAGGCAATTCAGTTCTTCTCAAAGGAAAATGGGCTACATGCTCTCTATTTCTGGTTTTAATAGATCTTTTAGTTTCTCCAATATAAATGTGATCACAATTATTACATGAAATTTTATAAATACCAGGCTTTGGTCCGATTTCTATTTTGTCTTAGGGTTTACCTAAGAGATTCCTTAATATGTTATTAATTTTATAACACACATTATAATTATATTGTTGGCAGACGCGACTCCGTTTCTTTTGTGATAAGGTGAAACGGTAACTTAATAAATTTCTTATCGTGGTTTACATGTGGCACTAAAGTTGTGGCATTTCTTACCTCCTCTCTATGTTGGACTTTTTTAAGCGTGCGATCGACATCAGTAGAAGAAAAAGCGTTATAGATCGCCACATTTAAATATACATACTCTAATTCCTTTTCAGAGCTCTGTTTATTTAACGGGAACCTGACCAATCTGTTGACCATGAAATTAATTACGGATATTTTATACTGATCCCAATAATTGGAATTATAATAAATCTCTTAGTGTTGGTTCCTTTTTTGTAGATTTCAGTTTTCCAATTTGCTGTGTGCATTTCTAATAACTAGAATATCTAAGAAAGGGAGGTCGTCGTTCACTTCCTGCTCTACCGGGAATCTAATAAAATCCAGCCTTGAATTTAATTTCTCGGGAAAATTCTGGAACTATTGATATTTGTGTTGTTGTCGGGGTATATGGTAATTATTATCCACGCTAACAGATATCATTACATTGCCATTTATTTATCATTATTTTGAGTCCTCTCGTGAAGCCATGGTTAAATGCAACCGAATTTTCCAAGTCAATTTTGTTGCGATAACAAAGAATAAGCCAATTTACAAAAGCATCTCGAAAGAAAGCAGTAATACGTCTTCTACGAAGACAATTTTACAGCGTATGCATTTGCATTGATTATATAGACTACATTCATAATGTTACTAGCTATGACAGATACGTGACACCACTCCTTCACCACATCTCACTTGAAATAATAATATAATATAATATAATAATAATAAGCTACATATCTTTGCCTGGCATCAACTCTGGCGTATCACTCTCACTACATTCCCTTCTGACTACATATTCGTAGTTTACTGTGGTTCCCTATATACGCATTTTGATACTAAAACTGTAATGATATTGAGGAAAAGGTTAATGTTTTATTTCTGGTGCGTTCATTCCGTCAATAAATTATATTTCCTGTGTTGGATATTGTTCCTGACACCTGTCAGCGGCTATCTCAGAACCAAAACAATTCTATCCGCATTCTTACCATGAGCCTGAAACGCGATTTTTTTATAGAAATTCGACCGTAGTAGTTGACATGCACAACAGGCTTTTGAAGTGGGTGTTTAGATTATTGTCGTGATTGAGAGTAAGAAGATTCCATACAATGAATATTTGAATGATATTATAAGTGTATAATTTGTTGCCTCAGTTGCTTAGTTATGGTGTTGTCATTTGGTATTGTTACTCTAGTTATGTAATCATTATGTAATTATGTATTTGTATTTGACTGACTTATCCAATACTACTGTTGTATTCTATAGACGAAATATGTACATATCTACACTCCGCAAAATAATTATCGCAACACCTGAGAATCTACGATCATTTAAACGTACTGTTTGCTATTAAATTGATCGTATGACATGCATATGACCTTTTTTATCGCTGTTAGACTGACATCTAAACAACATACCAATAAATATTCTTTTTATTGCCTGTTGTTTGATGAGTGCCGAAGACGTACAGTAGAGAGCATTTAAAATATTGTAGTTTATTAGTCAGATCGGTTCATTTTTTTATTAAATTACCATTATGAATGTTCAGCAACATGTATCTTTACACCTTACGTATGAAGAAACCGTGAAATGTATAACACTCGTAGAAAATGGCCGTAGAATGGTGTAGCTAGAGTGCTAGGAGTACAGCCATCAACTGCAAGTAGAGCAGTAGCACGATTTAGGGAAACTGGGGACTATAGAAGAAGGCCTGGGCAATGTCACAAAAGAGCTACTACTCCCACGAGATGATCGTTTTCTGCGGTTAACAGCTCTGTGTACGCGTCATTACCTAGAGTTAGATTAGCAGCAGCTATATATGTTACCGACATTTTAGAAGAACGTGATACCATATGCACCTTTTGTCGGCGAAAATTGTGTTTTTGTTCACAATAATGCACTACCCCACATAGCAGGAATTGTACAGCAATGTGTGCAAGTTCAATGGCCAGTATTAAGGTGGCCTACACGAACCTCAGACATGAACCCTATCGAGCATGTCTGGGACCACCTAGGACAAGCTTTAAAACAGCACCTGCAAACATTCCGTAACCTTGAAGAACTCGCAGATATACTTTTACAAGAATGGAAAAATCATTCACAAGACTATGTTGCAGACTTCATACGCATCATGCCAAGGAGGATGGAAGCTGTAATTCAAGCCAGGGGTGGAAATACCACATACTAGTGATATTTTAAACCAGTATTTATTATTTTTCAATTTTGAATAAGGTGTTTTCTTGTTATTTTCTGCATTATATCGATTGACCAGTGCTGCTTTATGGGTACAATAGTTTAGATGTTTAGAAATGACACTTTATGGCAAAAGTTAGTGTTGCGATAATCATTTTGTGTATTATTATTAGTAGTATTATTATGACAATAAAAATGCAGTCGTCTGAATATGGAAATAGTATAAGGTTATTACAATTTACTTACAAATAGATTAAAACAAAAGTAAATACAAATGCACTTTAGTACTTTCAAAACTGACTGCAATAGTCAGTGTTTTCAATGTAACTTTATAAAGACCTGATCACAACAAAAGTGCTAATGGACTGACAATGACACGCTTATTGAGGCCATAATTGAGTAAATTAACTTTTCTAAAATCGAGTCTCAATTTAAAGTTTAAGTTGTACCAGTAGCCAGGAATTTTTTTGTAAACTGCAGTCAATGCAACTATTGTATAAAAAAAACATTTTTCATTTATACAAGTTGAAGGGAATAATATAAATTGTTTAATTACAATTCTATTTTCTTTCTCATTTCATCTGGAACGTTTTTATTGTAGACGGTAATCTAAACACTGTACCATATCAAACACATCAATTTAATACGTTCTATTGCACATTTATTGCTTCACTACCTGTTAGGATCGGATCCCAGAAGAAGAATCGTAATGTATTGGTTACTTCAATGAGGCGTAGGAGAGACGGCTGGGTATTGTGGAACGGCTACGAAGCGTATCGTCCGATGCTACTATGTTTATTGTTGCACATGACACTTACATTGATTCGCAACTAGCGGGAGTTTTCCGGCAAGTAGGTACTAAAATTGCGGAACTTTTACGCGAACATGCGGTCGTAGAAGAAAGAACGTTGCTCTCTGAACGACTACTTAAAGAAAATTAGATAGAATTAAAGAACTAAACGATCCAAGCGACCTATATTCGAAGATTTGCCTAGAGGGAGGAAATAAGAGTACGCCAAGTACAAACTGAATTTGGAAACACAATAGAGATCATCCCGCTGAATTTAACTAAGGTATTAGGTGGAATATTTTAGTAATGCTTGGAAACTGTTCCAAAATTAATGCAGATTACATGTTATGCAGACTTTTCTATCTTATCTGTGAGTACAAAAGCCAGATATGTTACGTTTATTTCAAAGAAGTTGTAGTTGTTGTTCTCGTCTTCGACTTCCATCAAGAATTATGCAAAAGAATACGAAATGATATTTGTTTGAGATTGGATAATTTAATTTGTATAATTTAGTTATCTCACAATATATGCTATGTAATACGTCTGGTTATGGATCATTCAGACAACTAGCTCTACGAGACCGTTTTGCTACAACGTGTCAAATCGCTCACCAATCGTTTGGCGAAGAAGGTAGACCCGTTACTATAAGTACACTATATCGCCGCATTCGAGCCTTTGGACTTTTTTCATACCGGCTACGATTAATGCTTTCTTTGACTGGGGACCACTGTCGTCAACGCTTGACCTGGTGCAAAGATTGGCAGTGTTAGGAAGCAAAATGGCCATTATCTCGAAATCTCCAAATCATGATTCTGTCTAGGTATGCACGATGGCCGTGGAGGAGTGGAGAGTGACACGATATTGGCTTACTGTTGAGAGGCCTGTACATAGAACTGTTAGAATAATGGTTTGGGTGGCTATTGCTTATGGTAGCCGATCACCACCTCTGTTTATTCGAGGCAGTACGACAGCTGCGCGTGATGTGGATGATGTCCTACAAACCACTTTACTACCTTATCTAGATGGCTTTCCACACGTCCTTTTTCAGCAAGAGAATGCATGTCCCTGTATTACTTGACAAATTATAAACTTTTGCCAGGAAACAGATTGTTTTTCCGTGGCCAAACCGTTCTCCAGATGTAAACCCCATCTGCGGGTATCATGGGGAGGAGGCCGTCCGCATTACACCTTGGCACATCCTCCACAAACTTTAGTTAGCAGTTAATCAACGAAGTTCAAGTTGCTAGCAAAGAGATGCCACAAGCAGATATCGACCATCTCAGTTTGTCGATACCTAGACGTGTACAGCAGTGTACTCGACTACGGGGTCGCCAAGCATATTATTAATTTCTTTTTCGTGTTACAAAATTTCTTGCAAATGTTATCGTTTCATTTCTGAAGTAAAAGTATCACATTGCCAAAAAATCAAGTTACGCAAATGCTTCCTTTTGCGTGTAGCACGTCTAATGTCACTGAGTACAATTAGAATGGAAGAATAATATTTTCGCATGAATGAAAAATTGTGGAATAGTATTGAACTTGAGTTGAGAATCTCCTAAATTTTTAGAATGAAGGTACTTAGGAACAGGAAAATTATCAAAAATCACTTCCTTGTCAAATGATAAGAAAAGACGTCAAATGGGTAGGGATAGTCGTCTGGTAATGTGTGAAGTATATCACTTGTTGGCTTTCAACTGCAGCTTAAATGGTGCTTTTAAATTCTTTAACTCCATATAGCGTTGCAGTCGTGTAAGGAAAGTTTAAATGTCACGTTGAGGAAATTAATTAATGTTTGCCAAAACGTTGAATAAACAAAAACTGATTTCAACGTTAATTAAATCATTTTGTGAGACCAATACCAATTTGACAGTCACAATTATTGTGTCTTATTAGCTTGTGAACCATAACAACCACACTACCATACAAAGTTTCTTCAAGATACTGGAACACTAATAGGATCGTTCCAGATCCAATCCTGAGTCTTCAACGTTTATAGTGGAAAATGCATTCACTAGTAACATTGAAATAGGTAAGAAGAGATGGTAGTGGAGAGTATTATCCACGAAAGCAAGACGCAATGCAGTATTCAGTTCAATCAAGTGGTTGATCACGCTATGAAAATAGATACAGTAGAACCCCGATTATCCGTGCGCGGGTTATCCGGGCTGCGGATTATCCGTGCCATGATTTCCCTTTGTTGAAACTATTTTTGAAGTTTTATTATCGAAATAGTAGCTGTGTTCTTTCGCTTAAAACTTTTAATCATGATTTTCCGATCATGATTCTATGATCCGGATTTCAATATGTTGCAAGAAAACAACTTTGTATGACCTTATCGACATTTTGAACTAAAATACGTCAGACGATTAAAAAAGATCAAAGAATTTTATCACAGACCAAAGTGACTGACTTTTTTTCAAAAGTATAACTAACATCCCTATTATATATATATCCGCTTTATATAAATGCAAGTTATACACACAAGTTATAAACATATACACTTACGTAGAGTTTTTATTTTTCTTACTTAGTGCAAAAGTTTATTTAAGTAGAATTCTATTTTTTGTTATGTTATATTTTTTATGCAAATTAAAAGTTAGTTTGAACTTATGAGACCTATTTTTTTCTGTTATCTTTTTAGTACATATGTTCATACATACATAAATATACATATATACATATGTACATATATTATGTAAGAAAACTTGCGGATTATCCGTGCCTCGGCCGGTCCCGTGGAGCACGGATAATCGAGGTTCTACTGTACTATAAATAGAGCCCACTACTCGTAATATTATCTTATCTATGGCGTAGGTCTCTACAATGCACACGCAGAAAATTTACTGTTAGCTCTTCTTTCCCAACTAGTCAAACATCAAAGAATACTCCATACCTATTAGAAAACTAGTATTTGCATACTTCAAGATTGGTCTATCAGTGAATCTTAACCGTCAACTATATTATTCACGGAGTTTTTTCCGCAACCAACCAGAAAAGAAATTACAAAGAAACTCAAAAGATATCTCCCAAAACTATACAATTCATAATTTTGCTATCAGCCTTGAAAAGGACACTTTTGAAATAATGCAAAAAAGGGTATTATGAAATTGATTATAGGAGCTACCAGGATAGTGTTTCTGGGTTCGTACAATTCAACAATCAGACAACCAAGTGAACTTATGTTCTGATACTATGGTAGGTGAAAACAAACGGCGAAGAGTAGGGTGCAAGTTTTGTAGTGATTTCCAAAAAACTGAAACATATTTGTAAGAAATGAATGTACAAAGAATTGGTGTAAATTCCGAGAAATTAAAAAATATCACGCTTGGATAATTTAACAGCAAAACAAACTTATAAGGTTGGTATTCATATAAACTAATATATAAATACGTAATAACACATTATTCTAAATAAATGAGTTAGTAAATAGTATAATTTATAAATCAGGAGCTCTCTAGTGACCAAGCGATTGATTTGAGAAAGTCACACATCTTAGATGTCAGTAAGTGAGTCAAAAGATTAAAATTTTAGCGTATAAGTGAGCCACATAATTTAATCCAAGGAAAGGTCGGGTACATCTGGATAACAACTAATTTACAGCGACGGTCTTTCGCAGGATTACGGCCCAGAGCCGTTTTTCTTCTTTTAGAGCTGCGTGCTGAAAATAAACGTCGCCAAACCGATAAGCTAGTTGCCTCTTTTGGTTGCGCAAGTTTTTTTCACCTCCACCATTTGTGAGAAAAACACTTTAAAAAGCTGTAGGAATTGACTAAGGTGAGACATCAGTTTACGAATAAAGTTTAACTTAAACTTTGATCGTATTAGATCGAATTGGTTAGCAGATAGATTTCCGTAAAAACTCTGCTCCTGTAAAATAGGTTTTTTACTTATCTGAAGAATAAATAAGTATGATCGTAGTAAGAGAAAAATATAACAGTTGAATATTTATATATTTACAGTAAATTAAAATTCGATTTCTATACTTGAACACTTTCATGAGAAAAAATGCAAGGAAAATGGCGTTAAATTTTGTATCAAAATAAAATAATCTAAAAAGAACCTAACAAGCCAAATATTACTCAAATTCTACACATTTACCAACGCGAAGTAGTTTTTTTTAACTTATCTGCTTCTCTTGCATCCCATACGAATTCCATATTACCAAAACGTATTGCGTGTATAGCGATGTTGTAGACTTTTCGTATTGACTGCTTGAACTTTCCTGCTGTTAAATGAAATAGAATTTCAAACAGTTCTTACATTCAGGATTGCGCTTCAATGTGTATGCCGAATACTGGAAGTAGTTTCGCTTCGCTCACTTTCTTCGAAACAATCTTTCACATAAGCTCGCCAAAGTTCACTTAGTGTTTATATACGCGTAGCACGTTTCTAGTGAAATTGACAATGTCAACCCTCAGAGCTGATTACAAAGAATGAGCAAAATAGAAAATGGGAAGCAAATCTGTATAAAATTTCCTGCGTCCAAACGCAACTAACAGAATCCAAACATTGTAATGGAGTAAAATGGCGGAGGTTAGTTTTAAAATTAAAGTATTATTTATTGAATACATTTTTTTCGTTGGTTCAAGCTTGAGAATATTTTATATAAACTTTTAAATTAAGATTATTTTTATACATGGCGTTTAAAAAAGATGCGGTAATATTAAAGGGGGTGATTGCCCAGGTCATTTTATACAAAAAGTTCCTATAAACATAGGTCCGCAAACGCTTTGTTACCGATCTACAGCGTGTTGAAGTTTAATTAAACAAAAAAACAGTAAAAATTAGATTTTTCCAAAACGACTTGAGATATCATAATGAGATTTTAGGCGTGTTAATAGCTGTGGGAGACACATACTTTGAAAAAAAACACGATGTTGTAGTCGTACCACTGGCACGCGCATTGGCACGTCACAGGCTATTTTTCAAGAAAAAAATAGGACGCCGCTGATTTCTCTGAAAATAAAAATATGTTTTTATTCTTTATTCAATTGTGAAGAAAAAGCTCTCTTAATTTTTTATCGTACGACGTACTCGTTTTTTAGTAAAAAAAAAACATTTTAGTGCATATCCATTTATCATGCGTACAAAAATATTTTTAAATAGTCCTGTTTTATTCACTGACATATTGAATGACATATTGAATGAGTCTCGTGATTAATACTTTTGTATGTGTCGAATTTGTTGAAGTTCCTTATCATGAATCGCTATACGAATGCCGAGATGATACATTTATTACATTATTATTTACATACATTTATGGACTTGCTGATGGCAATGCATTAGAAGCTAGGCGGTTGTATACTGAAAGATTTCCTGGTCGTATTGCTCCTGATAGAAAAACTTTCGAAAGTATCCATCGGCATCTTTATGAAACAGGCACACTAAGACGAAATGGAGGAACAGGAAGGCCAAGGACAGCGAGAACGGTAGAGCTGGAAGAGGATCTGCTAGACATGATTGAAGAAGATCGAGGTACTTCTACTCGAAAAATTGCTGACGCTTTGGATGTAAGTACTGGAAGTATTTGGCACATTCTGAAGGAAAATTTGTTGTATCCATTGCATATACAACGCGCTCAAGAACTTCTTCCTGCTGATTTTCCTCCTCGCATTACATTCTGTCCATGGCTTTTGCACAAAATGGTTCAAATCCCTCAATTCCTGATGATGATTCTGTTCACCGATGAAGCAAAGTTTTCAAGAAATGCAATACGCAATTTCCATTATAACCATGTATGGTGTGACGAAAATCCACATGAAATTGTTGAAGATCGTTTTCAACATCAATTTTCTTTGAACGTTTGGCTTGGGATTGTGGGTGACTGCCTAATTGGACCGGTATTTTTACCAGGGAGACTTACCGGTCAGGTGTATCGCAACTTTTTGGAAAACACGCTCCCTGCATTTCTGGAGGACGTACCATTAGCAATTCGAGATGCAATGTGGTGTATGTACGACGGCGCACCAGCCCACTTTCGTCAAGTAGCTCGTGATTTCTTAACACAAGCGTACGAAAATCACTGGATTGGCCGAGGTGGACCCCACTTATAGGCCGCACGATCTCCGGGCTTAAATCCCCTGGATTTTTTCCTGTGGGGCCATTTGAAGTCCTTGGTGTACGCTATTCCATTGGAAAACGTAGAAGCCTTAAGAAATCGAATCATTGCTGGGTGAAACTCAATTAAAACCGATCCTGGTGTTTTTGAGAGAGTTCGCCAGTCAATGAGGAGAAGATTGGATTCTTGCATCCGAGCTCGAGGTGGTCACTTTGCATAGTTTTTGTAATTTTTGGTTGGTAAAATTGTTGGTTTGGTAAAATATTTGTTTTTGCCCTTGAATAAAACCCTTGTTCTTTAAAATATTTTTTCTGTAATAAATGGACATGCACTAAAATGTCTTTTTTACTAAAAAACGGTAAGTCGTACGATAAAAAGCTTAGAGAGCTTTTTTCTTCACAATTGAACAAAGAATAAAAACATATTTTTATTTTTAGAGAAATCAGCGGCGTCTTATTTTTTTCTTGAAAAATAGTCTGTGACGTGCCAATACGCGCGCCACTGGTACTAAAGCACTAAAGCATCCTGTTGTTTCACAGTATGTGTCTCACAGCTATTAACACGCCTAAAATTTCATTATGATATCTCAAGTCGTTTTGGAAAAATCTAATTTTTGCTGTTTTTTTTAATTAAACTTCAACACGCTGTAGATCGGTAACGAAGCGTTTGCGGACCTATGTTTATTAGAAACTTTCCAAACCTCCAATAATTTTTTAGGCGGAAATACACGCCATACATTTTGCGTCCGGTAGGACCTAAATAAGAACCCGAAGGGCGTAAACATTTACATATGTACCACCGATAGTCAAACTGTTTTGAAAGCTCTAGCTACTATTGACTTTACGTCTAAATTGATTTGGAAATGTCGGATAAACGCCACGCAACTAGCCACAAAAGACAGGATATTCTTGATGTGAATATCACTAAACACAAATAACATGTCAAAACGCGAACTCAAGAAAGAACTAGAACTAGAAGTAGAATAAGTAAAAGAAATTGCCTGCCTTTAGAAGAAAAGACCTGAAAAAACACAAGCAAGGAAATTTAGCAAAAGATCGCCAAATAGTAATAGAAAAACTTCATGATCTAAGAAAATCAGATTTCAGGACCTTCATGGATCTGCTCACTGATCATTGCTGCGTAAAATATTACCACAACAAGATGGATAAAGCTGATCAAAACACATATCGATTTTGCAAACTTGGAACTGACAATGAGATAGCCGAGCACATACTCTGCATGTGCAGAGCATTAGACCCGCATAGGTTTCAGAATCTAGGACAGGTGACTTGAACAGATTGAACTTTCGTCACCAAAACTAAAGTACAGACGCATGATAAATTGTATCTGAGCAACTCTTCTTCTAGAATACAATACAATTTAGTAGAACACATAAATAGTTTTGATTATGATATTTTGGCGGTTGGCGAGACTTGGTTGACATCTTACATTACTTCGGCAACAGTACGCGTAGACAGCTATACATTTGTACGATGTGATCGGGGCGCACGTGATGGCGGAGTTGGATTCTATATTAGAGAAAATACTTGTTGCCTTATAATCGTCTAACTATATAGAGCAATTGTGTGTAAATATAGGCGTGGGAGGCAACAACACTATTTTTGGTGGTATCTATAGACCACCCACTAGGCCAATTCGTGTATTCATAGATGAATTGCAATCATCTATTTCAAATTTTTTGCCAATGAGTAACAAATTAATCTGCACAGGAGACTTTAAATATCGATCTGCTAAAGACAAAATCGTTACCCACACTTAAATTTGTAGAAGCTTTGGAAGTCCTAGGCTTTCATCAAATCATTACAGAACCTACACGTGTTACGAAGTCCTCTGCTTCTTTAATAGATCTTATTCTAGTATTAAACGTTTCATCTGTTCAGGCAGCTGGCATGCGTAGCGTTGAATTTTCCGACCATGACGTGGTGTACTGCAATATTGTTAGCAATGTTAATACAAAAATACTACAACCTGTAACTTACCGGCAATACAAATACTTCGATCCTACAGCAACATTTGGCGAGCCTACATCTAGATGGCATTCTATATGTTCACGATATCAATGCTAAAGTTTACATACTTTCCACTCGGCTTGTCGAAATATTCAATTTACATGCCCCCATCAAAACTATTATACCTCGGACAGCGAAGACTCCTTGGATCACTGATGTCATAAAAACAATGATATTGTTTAGAGATAGGGCGAGAACAAGATTATTAAAAACAAGACTTCGAAGTGACTGGAACCATTATAAAGACCTAAGTAATCTCACCAGGCACGCTATGCGTGAAAAAAGGCATATTTTCGGTCTTTAGATAAAACCCACAAACCGAATTGTATCTGGAAGGAACTGAAGTCTCTCAACATCTCCAACAAAAAACAAATAGTTCTGCCTCCGCATCTGCGGAATATCGAAGACATCAACAATCATTTTGTCAACTCACTGCCGAAATCAGTAACCAATAATAGCTTTCTTTAAGACTACTACCAAACACACACTAAAAACAATATTAGTAACGATTTCTATTTTTCGTTGATTGATGAGCAGCAGGTCTCTAAGGCATTGGACAGTATTTCCTCCACCACTTGTGGATTTGATGATTTATAATAATATAATAATAATAATAATAGTAATGATAAAGTATTGCGTACCCTTTATATGTACTTAAATATGTTGTACACATCATAAATTCGTGTATACTCGAAAGCGCGTTCCCAGATTCTTGGAAACAAACACTAATAATACCCTTACAAAAAAAGTCATCTCCGCAATCACTTTCAGATTTAAGACCAATCAACTTACTCCCAGTACGGTCTAAAGTATTTGAGAAAATTCTGAGTTCACAACTAGTTAAACAATTGAACAATTACAATATACTCCCTCCCTTCCTGTCTGGTTTCCGTTCTGGTCACAGCTGTGAGACTGCACTCTTAAAAATTAGTGATGATATCCTCAGTGCAAGCGATAATGGACTTGCTACTGTATTAGTGTTACTTGACTTCACAAAGGCTTTCAACACAGTCGACCACATTCTACTAGATGCTGTTTTTCAGTATGTTAGTTTAGGAACAAACGCGGTGGAATAGATCACAATCAGTAAAGCTGGAAGACGATGTCTCTGCCAGAGTGTATTTGAACTCAGGTGTCCCACTGGGTTTAATTCTCGCTCCTCTTTTTTTCTCGATATATACTTGTGCATTATTTGACCCGGCGCAGCACTGTAGTGTGCATATGTACGCAGACGACACACAATTGTACCTTTCCTTTCCTAGAGATACTTGTGCATTGTCTTTGAACGCTTTTCAACAAGATCTAGTCACTGTCTTTGACGTTTGCTCCCAACATAATTTTCGTATCAACTCTGCCAAATCTGCAGTTCTGTTTTTCGCAGCCAGCAGATGCGAGAACATCTGACATCTATCTGTTCCTTGCACATAGGTGGCGACATTCTACCGATTGTTTCAGCAGCTAGGAGCTTGGGCATTATTATGGACTCCACCTTTAGGTATAGAAAACAAATATCGAACTACATTCAGCGAGCTTATTGTAATCTGAAGATCTTATATCAGCATAGATCCTACTTATCTACTAACCTTAAATTACTGTTGTGTAATAGTTTGGTGCTGTCTCCTTTCACGTATTGTTCAACGATGTATGGCCTGTGCACAGATGTTAAGGATCAGAAAAGGATTCAAAGAGTACAAAACTCTTGTTTGAGCTTCGCTTTCAATGTACTAAGGTATTTGGTGGAACATGCGAAATCGGATGAATTGTAAGGCTGCTTGTATGTAGTACGTAGTCATTATTGATAAAGCCCCAAGTTACCTGTATGACAAGATATCATTTCGTACCGATGTGCATAGTATTAATATCAGGTCTCACGCTTTAATTACGCCACCACTGCACAGAACACAGAACAGAAGAAAAAAAAATAAAATAAATTATTAAAAAAAAAATTAAATAATAAATTTCATTAAATTAGTCAATTATCTATTTGCAAATAATGGTTGCAAAACCGGCAACATTTTCTATTAATAAAGACTGCAGTTGCTAAGTCTGTTTTCGAAGACTGTTTTGTTCCAAATTGCCCAGATAAATATCATATTGTGTATGCCTTTTTGTGAGAATTTTTATATAAAATGTTGAAGAAATGAAATACGGAATTTTATTAAAATTTGCTGAGGATGGCTAAAGTGCAATAATTGGTAACAGCGATATAAACATATTGAAATACTATTGAGTACCAATGGCAAAATGCATACAGTTTTCTCAGAAAATTATATACATATTCATTACATATATGTATAAGCATAAAAGAGGAAATGATTTGCTGATATAGTTTCTCGAAATAAGTTCACAAAGAATTGACACCAATATGGAATTCAAAAGGAAATCAAACCGACACGCCCTATTATAACAAATTTATTATTATCTATACCCTATCATCAATTTTCTGCTACTGTCCATTAAAAATACAACTTTATATACCGCTATAAACACACCGGCTTAATTTCCGTAATTATAGCCACCCAAACCAGTTACAAATCGTTAGGCACACAAAATGACAATTTTTAGCAAAACCTTGGCCTATTCCACTGACGCTAACGGCATCGTTATTGTTATTTTACTTTTTCGACCACCCTTTCTTTTTCTTTCTCCAACACGATATGGCACCGTGCTAAAAGAGGGATCTTGAAAACGCATTACTACTCACTTCCGCGCGCGGTCCATTTTTAAGAATGTATGAATGTAACAAAGGGCTTTACGGGTCGGACCTTTGCATTTTAATCCGCTACAACCATTAATTTTAGCTTTTTTTCGAGCAGCGCCCTTTTTAGATTGCATAACGTCGAGTGCGCATGGAGTTTTTTACAATCGTTAAAACTCACTGTGCATATATGCTGGTATGTGCGATCATGGACGCTTGTGATAAGAGAACATAAATACAGCGAAGCGTTAGAAACAATCAAAGTGAGCAGATAAAGCGAATCGGTGTCGAATGTGACATTTTTCTGACTAGGAATATGGTAAAAATGTAAAATCATGCTGCAATACGTGATAGAATTGACTCCCTCTGTGAAAGTAAAAAGCTTTGCGAGTGAAATGAGAATATTAGTGAATCAAATGTTCTGCTTGTATTATAATGCTTCGACAGATTATGTCATGGTGATCGTTTTACAATTTCAGTTTTGTTATATTTTCAAATGTGCATCAACAGCGAGGTAATAACAGCTTTATATTTTTGAAACATTTTTGTCAGGAATAGACAGTACATTGTTATACGGCTCTGTGATATGTGTAATTAGCTTAATAAATAAAAAAAACAAATCAACCTGATTTTCCGCCTATAACTCCTACGACTTACTGTTGACTTTAGTTCCTTTCACTTACACAATGAACTTGACATCCAAGAAAAGGACGTAAGTATCTTTCACTACAACACACTCTCAGGCTATCTTAGCCATCCTAACTAGGAATTTCTAATTAATCGAATAGACAAACGTAGGATTGTATGGTACTTGGTGTAACGGTTTTCCCGAAGACAAAAATAGTATGCCAGAGAACCTGCAACCTTACTTCTCATTCAGAGATGAGTTAGCTTGCTATGACGGTATAATATTTAGAGGAGACAATGTTGTCATTCCGAAAACGCAGGTTCAAAGAATTATCTCGAGCATCCATACCGGACATATTGGTATTCAAGCATCGATTCGACGAGCTCGGGACATAACATATTGGAGAAGCATGTCCAAGGATATTCAAGACTACATAGAACGATGTAAAATATGTCAAAGCATCCAACAAGCAAACGACAGAGAACCTATCCTTTTGAAAGAAATTCCAGTACTACCGTGGCAAATAATTGCCTCTAACGTATTTTACTTTGGCAATAAAGAATACTTAGTAATCACTGACAGCTATTCAGGTTACTTAGATTTTAAAATAATGGAAGCAGGTACATCAGCAAATACCATCAGTTTATTCAAAGAATGGTTTGCGACGCACGGCATTCCCGAAACACTCGAAACAGACAACGGACCGCAGTATAGTTCAAACGAATTCAAAGAATTTTCACGCACATGCAATTTCGAACATAAAACATCATCACCTGCATTCCCACGACGTAATGGACTAGCGGAAAGAGCGGTTCAAACTGCGAAAAATATGCTTCGCAAATGTGCTAAAGACAACACGGACATTCACATACCACTACTAAATTACAGAAATACACCACGGAATGAAATTCTAGGATCTCCAAATCAGAGACTTTTTGGACGACACACAAGAACACAAATACCAACATCAAGGGAAATACGGAAACCTACTTTAACCGACCCGAAAATTATTAACGTGAAATTACAACGGTTACAACAACAGCAAAAATCTTATGCAGACAAAACTTCCAGATCATCACTGATTTTTACAGAAGGGGAAAAAGTAAGAATGCAAATAAGTCACAGGAATTGGGTCAGCGGAAAGGTAATGAAAAACACCGACAAACCAAGATCCCACATCATCCAGACAACAGACGGAAGAACCTACCGCAGAAATACTGCCCAGTTGCATAAAAC
This sequence comes from Popillia japonica, assembly GCA_004785975.1. NCBI lineage: Eukaryota > Metazoa > Arthropoda > Insecta > Coleoptera > Scarabaeidae > Popillia > Popillia japonica. The sequence goes on from SMLS01081313.1 coordinate 18,050, forward strand.
AAAAGCAGAAGAAATAGAATCAACGATAGTCATCCCATCCGATAAAAATCCTGATCCTATCCATATTGAACCTCCCCCAACAATAATTGCTAAACCTTCAGTTTTAGAAAGAAACTACGAAGACGAAGTTCCTAGAACAATAATCCAGGAACATACTTCGCCAAAGGTCACTCGTTCAGGACACCTCATTAAGCCAGTTAAAAGACTAGATCTTTAGACTTCTAAAGAAGGAGGATGTAACGGTAGCTAGTAACATCTACCGTTGGCCTTGGCTACGACAACTCACGAGTTAGTTTTAGAAACAATAGAATGTTTGTTATATAATATTGAGTAATGTCAATAAAAAACTTGTCAATATACAGATTCGTATCATATTATTATAAAGGTACGTTACACTTGATAGCTTGCAACTGGGAAAAATTATGCGAAATACAATAATCTTATTATATTGCGATTAAAACACTATAAAATCCTTATGTTACTACATTTTAGTAAATAAGACTACATCTTTTTGTACAGTATGTACGAGATTATTGGCTTTTGCCTCAGTAATTGATACCAAATATGGATGTGTAAATATTAGAATGGCTTCATGTTTAATATTAAAGTAAAATTTTTGCGTATCAGTTGGTTATATTATTTATATGACTGGATGTCAGCGTAGTCAGTAATTGCTCTACTAAACAGTGAAACTGTAGTCGCTGTTACAACAAGACAGTTCCCCAAATCAAATGCAGTCAGGAAATGTGTATTATAACTATATGAACAGATAGGTATGCAATCCGAATCGGCCATTATGACTGTTCAATACATTACAACAATCTTCAGCAGGAAACTTCCCTTATATGTATGCGAGAATAAAGGATGTGGGCATTTGAAACTTGTCTGATGTTAAAAAAAAACAGTTGAGCTAGGTTTTCCTGTCCATTTAACGTAAAGAATTGCTTTTATAAATAATGCATGGGCTACGCTTTACGAGTGCCACAAGGCGGTTGTCGTGACACTGTCGGTTTATGGAAGTTACAACGCGCACACACGCGGTGTTTTATTTTTCCAAAGTAGAAAAAGAAAGAAAAAGACAAACTTTGTAAAATAGTAATCTAAATACGTCGCTAAGTTATACACATACGACAAAGTAGCTAACAAAACTCGCTTTCCTAAACGCTACGACATTTTTTGGTTGTTGACAAATCGTCTATTATTTACGGATATCGGACAATCAGTTACGTTTTCCGGGGGCTGGCTCACCGACCTTTCGAAAATTGTTTAATATTTCGCCCTCTAAGGAAATAACTTTCGAGATGCTTGCAGTGAAAGGTTTCTTTCCTTTGAAGAATTGTTTCGACTCGAGTTTATTATTTAGACGTCGAAACCGAACAAGGTAATAATTTATCTGCTGGTCGCAAGTTTACTGTTACAGTTACTGTTGAGTTCTGATACATTTTTCGATTCAATATAAGCACACCCTAAAGCTTAACATAAACAAAATTAGCAGCTACAGGGCCGCTTTTATATTTTCTTTTTCATTTATCCCCGTTCACAGTTGATTTCTTAGGAGTACATTATTACTTTGAAATTTTGCACCTATTTTACATATATTTAAACTGATTTGTGTAATGTTTTTAATGATATCTTTTACGTTACAGGAGGATACTACGTGATCGAGATTAAAAGCAATAAATTAAGGATAATAGTTCTAAACACCAATTTAATGCTTAGATCAGAACAGGACGAAGAAGCTAGCAGGCAATGGAAGTGGTTATCGGAAACCTTGGAAAAAATACACAGAAGTGAAAAAGTGGTAAGTGACCATTCAAAAAATTATTACGTTAAGGTTAATTATTTTACCATATAGTTACTTTTTCGCCTTTTTTATCTTATTGTTTTGCTACGTTGTCTTTCTAGGGTTGCAGTTTCCATATTCACAATAACTACAAGACTTAGAAGATTCCTTTTACACTGTTCGTTTAGAATTGGCGCGATTACATATTTATCACTGTATCATATATATTATTACGCGCAAAATATGTGATTTGAACATTCTATACCGTGACTCTTGTGCATGATATTACAATCAGAATTGAACAGTTTTAACTTCGTTCATAATTTGTACAACCTGTGTCAAAGCTATGCTGCAACACATGCGTGCATATTAACGTACGCTAATACATCTTCAGTAACAAACGCGTTTTAATACCTTAATTAATATTAGAGCTCATATTAAACACGCGTAATCAAACCTCAAATGAACTGAAATTAACATGAACATTTATGCGAAATTGGTCTATTACAATGACTATTTGTTCCTAAAACCTCAATGCCACAACATGGACATATTCCGCGACTACCGCCCGAACAAAAGGTTTAATCCATTGAATAATTCTGCGCAGCTTCTCATACATATCATAAATCGAAGATACGTAACCAAGGTCTATCTTCGTCTGTTTCGATAGTTACTATGTATATACGTTCCATATTATTCCATACCGTATTCAATCGCTGTATTGGGGCATTATATCTACGGATTGTATATCCTTCATGTATATATGTGGGTGTATATGTGATGGTTTCCGATTTGTGGGCACGGGTATCGACTCGCAGATTAATACGTGTTTAGACACGGCGGAATTCCCTGCTGTACCTTCCGACGGGCCTTTTGTTCACGAAATCCACCTTGTCAGGTACCGCTCCAGTGGCTATTTCTTATAGACGCTCAGGCAAGCGTCAAATGGCGTTGCAATTCTTGTAACTAGAGCGAATCTCTCGGAGCTTGACTTCAGATGTTCTCGGAATAAGTAATAACGTACGAGTTCTTGCTTTAGCATGGAAAATGTATTAGATTGCTATTGTTTAAGGGTAAAAATTTACGTAACTTATCTATACCTACTGAAATGAATGTCTTACAACGTATGTTGAGATTATCTGAGATTCTTATCTAGAAATGTAGATTTAATAAGCAGCATGTTGTAGGAACTTTCTTGCCGTGAAGTATTTGGAGCATTGGTCATCGCTGTCACACTGCATAGCTTGTGGTAAACTTGGTTACAAAGAATTACAAAAGATTCTTCAATAAGGACGAGGATATATCTCCATAGTAACCTAAATTTAAAGATTTCTTTGCAGATAATAGAAACTGTCCAGTCAACACCAACCAACATTTGTCTGGTCAGCATAACAAATAATAATTCTTAGTAGGTATGTTTTTCGGGTCTTGTCGCGTAGGTAACTATTCACTGTCTTGACGTTTCGCTGATTGTGCTATCAGCTTCTTCAGAAGTTTTCTAAAGACTGATCTTGTCGTCTTTTGCTTCTAGTTATATATCCCATTCCCGTTCCGCCTCGCCGATCCGTAACCGTCCCGCTTCGTTGATCCGTAACCGTTTCGCTCAGTTGATTCATGACCGTACCTGACCGATGAACTCTACCGTTTCTTGTATGACGATCTCGTAGTGCCAACTTCCAGGTATTGCTGAGTTTGTATCCGTCTTCACGATTAAAGTTGTTGTGATTGTTTTTCATTATTTCTACAGACTCACGTATTATCCTCGGATGGTAGTGGCTAGTTCTGGCTAATACCTTCACGTCGCTGTAGCTTATGCTGTGGCCTCCTTGTTGCTGCAGGTGTTCCGCTACTGCAGATTTTTGGCTATGTCCAAGACGTGCGTCTCTCTCGTGTTCCTTCACTCTGCATTGTATACTGCGTCCCGTTTGGCCGATGTAGCTCTTCCCGCATTGACAATTCAATTCGTATATGCCTTTGGTTAGTAGTTTCGGCAACGCGTCTTTGTTGGGAGGAAGTAGTTGTTCTATTTTTGTCACTGTGTTGAATCGAGTGGTGATGTTTCTTTTCTCTAAGGTCTTCTTAAGTCTGTCAGTGACTCCGGCTATGTACGGTAGGTATGCGTATCCTGCTGGCTCTTGTCGGTCCTGGTTGTTCATCTGTTTTCGGGGTTTCCTTATGTCTTTTTCACTGTAGCCGTTTTTCTGCAAAGCGGTTTTGACGTGTTGGGTTTCACTCTGTCTATGATGTTCGTCGCTGATTTTCTCTGCTCTTCTCAATAATGTGTTGATGAGGGACCTCTTCTGCTGTGGATGGTGGTGAGATTTGCATGCAGATACCGATCTGTGTGTGTCTTCTTACGATATACACTGTGGCCTAATCTACTGCTATCGGCACGTTGCACTAGGACGTCTAGGAAGGGTAAGGTACCGTCTTCTTCGATTTCCATCGTGAAGTTGATGTGTAAGTGTTTCCTGTTGATATGTTCCATGAATTCACCCAGTGCTTTCCGTCCATGCGGCCATATGACAAAGGTGTCATCTACATATCTGTACCAGCATTTAGGTTTCATTTTACTAGATTCAATTGCCTCTTGTTCAAATGCTTCCATGAAGATGTTGGCGATGACAGGTGATAGAGGAGATCCCATTGCAGCACCACTCGCTTGTTCGTAGAATTCTTCGTTCCACAGGAAGTAGGTTGAGGTAAGGCAGAGTCTCGCCAAGTCAATTAAATTGGGTTGTAACCCTTTTGGTATTAGTTGTTGCCTGATGATCTGTAGTGTTTCTTCCACTGGTACGTTGGTAAATAGTGATTCCACGTCAAAGGATACTAATATATCTTCCTTGGTTATTTCATGTTGTTGTAGTATCTCCACCAGACAAATGTTGGACTGGACAGTTTCTATGATCTGCAAAGAAATCTTCAAATTTAGGTTACTATGGAGATATATCCTCGTCCTTATTGAAGAATCTTTTGTAATTCTTTGTAACCAAGTTTACCACAAGCTATGCAGTGTGACAGCGATGACCAATGCTCCAAATACTTCACGGGAAGAAAGTTCCTACAACATGTAGTGTTAAGAAAACTATTCAGGAATTCTTAGAAGCCAATGATTTATATTATGGGGCTCGTTTTGCAAAAAAAAAACAATTATTGGAGATGATGAACACATAAAGAAATATTACATTGATAACAGAGCCAAACAGGCAGGAAGAAGAGAGAGAATGGTTTATGTTTCTTGTAGTAAAAAAAAAACTTCGAAAGCATGGAAGGTGGAAGCGCATTGTGAAGGGTAAGAATTGCATAAGGAGAAGAAATATTTATTACATTACTTATATGCTTAGAAAAGGTAAGACAACTATCAAAAGCTACACCTACGTCCATAACAGATCACCTTCTTGGTAGCATTGTACCAGCCACATTGTAATCAAAAGTAATTGGATTTCTCTTTCTAGTAAGGCTAATTATTTAACATTTGTGAACGTGTTAGCAAGGACCCTTTGCACAATCTGCCTGCCTGGTTGTGTGGATCAAATTTTTTACATTTTACAATCCTCCGCAAACAGTAGACATTTGAGCTCTTTTACATTAGTATCAATATCATTGATAAATATCATGAATAGTAGTAGATGCAAATTACTCCTCTGCGGAACTCCTGACACGGCACGAAACGGGTCGGAGTAAACCTCCCCTGTAAAACAATATTATTTTCAAGTTATAATATAATAATTTCGCTTAATGCAAATTCTACCCTGATGTTTAAATTTGAGATCACTATCGACATTCAAGTTATTCTTCTGTTATTACCAAAAGCCTGCGAAGCACTAGTTCGTTCCAGAGGAAGCAAGAACGTATGTATGTATACATATTTCCGTACGATTTAAATATAAACGATGACCATTTGCTACTTTGATAACGTGTTCGGAGTAATTGGTTCCTTCATTCAGGATTCTATTAATTTTAGTATCGACAAATACTTGTACAGGTGCTCACCATCAGCATACATGACGAACATTGCAACTAACAGCTATCTTTCGTCATCACATATACAGTCTGTTTGATATTAGCTGTCACAGGACATCTATCTTAATTATATAGGCTACTAAAGACAAATAAAAAGTAATAATAACTTAATAATTTACCTAATTTTAAAATTTCGATTTATAAATTTAGAGTTTTGTTCAAAGTGACCTCCGTTGTTTGTAATACATGCTCGAGATCTTTTGAAACATGTGTGGTGTTATTGGGCCACAACCCTACAAATACAATCTTTAAGATCGTCTAGATCTTATAGACAAGTAATAAAGTTGTTGTGGGAGAACACCCCATACAAAAAAAATCTAAAATAAAGAGAACTGGCGATTTCACTGGCCAGTTGATGAGGTCACCATTTCCCATCCATTTTTCACACGGGAATTTACTCAATTGTGGCACACTAAAGCTATAGCAAATATTTTCACCGCCTACCTTCGCAAAGCGATATGTTGAATTTGCCTAAGCCTGCATTTGATACGTAATTATCGATTTGTATCTTTAATTGATTAGATAACTATGGCATGTGTTATAATTTTATAGAGAGGTTTTTACAATTCTGGAAAATGTAATAAAATTGGATACGTTCCATTTAAAATTTTGAATGTAGTTGCTACATCTAAAGTATTTGATGATCAATTGGTTTTTTTTACTATAAAGTTAAGAAAATTAAATATAGAATAATTTTTCTTATATATCATTTTGTATATGTATTTTTATGACCTTTTAACTTATCTTATTATCTAGATAGACTTTCCCACTTGTTAGTGTTATGATTATAAATTTACATTTCAAAATATGTATCTTAAATGCTCCACTATATTGTAAACATAATCCTATATATCGCTGACTTTCTTTGTCTGTAGATAATTTTGTTGATAGGCATGGCTAGTTATTTATTTATAATTTGACACAAAATAAATGTCAATTTTATTCCACTGAAGAAGTTTTTACGAAAACCAGATTATATATATTGTAAAGGTTTTGGAATAAATTTGACTTTTGTTCGAATTGCAAGTGTTATCATTGACCTAACAAGTGGAAAAGTCTATCTAGATAATAATATCATTTTGTCATATCTGCTATGATACCTGAAAACAAACAGACTGAGAAACTGAAAAATTGCAGTGTTGTTTGTCCTAAAACAATCTAGAGAATAATACGGGGCAGTAAAGTATGATTGAGTGTGTTAAATCCTCTTGAGAAGTGGAGTAAACTCAATTACTGACATTACGCGCATAATATCCCAGTACTGTTTTATCACGAAAACTAGCCACGGCCAAAGAACAATTACCACCGAGTTTAAAGCCCATTTGTATAGAAATCAACCTGAAACGTCAATAAGTGGGTATGGATCTGTCGGTTAACAATATATTTCCCTGCTAACAATAAAATTCGCGAAATATGAATGAGGCTAAGATGATATTAGTGCAGATATTAATACAGGGCTTCTATTTTTCGAAACAGAGACAGCGTTAGCAAATTTTGATTCATTATGAAATAGACCATTCTGTAAGTAGTCATTAAGAATGTGTGCCATATTAGGGTGTGATAGACCTCAGAAAGTGCTCTGCATTTCTTGATACACCACCAGGTGACCAATCCCATCATAGCGGGAATGTTCGCGGTGATTTTGGGGATATTTAGAGGAGCCTCTTTTTGGCGTACGTTTGTAGATCTCTAAGCTCTGTAGAGTTCCGTAGCAATAGCTCTTTTAAAAGACAGCTGATCTGTTTTCGCCCATTGTTTCGATGAAGGTGCCACGAATTTGGAATTTCCATGTAAATTGTATGGCTTATCAAAGGGAAGTACCATTTCTTACCGCGGGTACTAATTCTATACTGTGCAATATTTGTGAATGTTTCTTATCCTTTTGAGAGTACCGTTTCGCCCTATTCAAAAGAAAGACGGAAGCGGCATTTGAAGCAATTGTTGTCACATTGGTGTCATTTCATCTACAAATAATGATACCACTGTCGGCCAAAGCAAAATCAAAAAAACCTCATTCCTTCTTTTAAACTTTTTTCCATTAATCAAAAAAAATATCAAAAAACATATGATAATTTTGATAGCCTGTTGATTCCATAATGTCAGTTTATTGTAATACAACGGATGCTCCTCCCCCTTCTTTGTACTATTCAGGCAGTTTAGACAATATATCCTAGTCTAGTAGCTCCTATCCAAAATTTGCATCCCCACCTAATAGATTTACCTTTAATTATATAATAATTATATTTAATTATATTTGCAACTATGACGCCCAAAATAGGGCACCATTCCTTTGTCGATGCTGTGATTTTCCTCAGTAGGAGCACAATGAAGAAACTTTTTATTTAGTGCCTGAAATAAAGGCCTTACTTTAGCAAAACCATCGTTTTTATCACAATCGCCATTATCACAGCAATGAATATTTGACATTATATGTTAAAAACGATCGCTAGAAATTGCAGATGACAAGACGGAACTATGAGTGTCTGGTGAATTCTACCAGTACATTTTTTATTGCGTGAAACTATTAAGTAACCACTAAGAATAAGAATTCCAATGAAACATAACATTTCATTAATCTTATATCACCAGCACGATTTTTCTACAGAGCATATTTATGCTAAAACACACTCAAATCTTCAATAACTTCATTTGAAAAAATAATTTAAAGAGTGTTGCCGGCGAGAGATTATTTTGTGCTTAAGGACAGATTTCTACTCAGAAAGATTTTCATTCAAGTCGGTTTTTGTAAATTTGAATTTTTTGATTTTTTTAACTTTATGTTGTACAAAAGTTGATAACGGCAATTCATAATCACTGTCGCACTTCGTTTTCATTAACTTCTTCTATTGCCTCGTTTTCTTTCTCTTCTTCTTCTTCCTCGTTCCCATTCACGTAACCATATGTGCCGAAATCTTGCAGAAATTCATCTTCGGCTGGCAATTGCGAACCAGGTAAATTATTGCGAACAGCATTATCCTCTTCGTCAGGATCTTCATCAGTATTTTCTTTATTTCCGCTTTCTGGAGGAAAGATGATTGATGATCGGGAAGTTCTGATTTTTCTAATTTTTCTGCCTTTTCCAATAGTTCATGTAACGTTAACGCCTTTTTCCAGTAACTGTAAATAAAGTATACTTATACAGGGTGTTAATTGATATCGGGGAGATATTGTACAGAGAGATTCCTCGTCTGATTCAAACACGAAAAGTTCACGAAAGTTGTGGTCTAAAATTTTTGAAGTACAGTTTTACCCAACAATCTTAAAATTAATGGATTTTGATCCCGTAATTGTTGATTGTTAGACATATTGTGCTGGCGTTTGATTTGAATTGGCCTCCAGTTGGAGTTATTATGGCCAATTTTACAAATGAGGAATATACAGTCATACAATTTATATATGGGCTTGCAAATGGCAATACTTACGAAGTCAGAAGGTTGTACAACAGCATTATCCCAATCGTGTATTACCTAATAGTAAGACATTTTCACGAGTTCATCATCGTCTATGTGAAACTGGAACTTTTAACCGAGCGCACCATCTAGCAGGAGCACCTGAACATATCAGGATGTTACGCCTGGAAACTAAATTTAATGCACGAGCATTGACATTCGTGTAATCTTTATGGCCTACCTTAACGTTTGAAATTCTTATTCAAAGAAGTATATATATTTTTAACGTAAATGGTAAAAAATATTGCAAGAATTGCCTTTTACACCTTCTCTACTTTGCTGACAACTTGTGGATTTCTTTTTCTACTTCTATTTACTATCTGAATTTAGCAGGTATGGTTCTACGAACATGTATGATTAGAGCGGTATATATTTTAGCCCATGCGAAATATCTGGTATTTGAATCTCCTTGCATCGAGGTTGTTCTCTATGTGTTTCGTGGTACTTATTCCTCCTTTTAGTCCTGTATCGTGAATATTTTGAAGGTCCTGTCAGAACATTCGGTTTGTACGGTGCTTTACCTGAAAATTCATAGTTAGCTGGACAAATTACATCTGTCTGCCTTGGTAGTAGCGTTCACCGTATGAAATTTTTGTATATTTACCCGGCAGCGTTTTTCCCTTCCACGACAATCATCCGAGGTTATCTTGCGATTATTTCGAAGTTTTAGATTTTATTTTGATAGATAGGTTATGTGTAGAGCTGTCAGATTTAAGAACTATTAGGCACTAGTTACTGTGCAGTGGTACCACCGTAATTTTCCTTCTGGGGTTAGTGACAATTTTTCACTGCGTTTCCGCCTTCTCCTTGCTTCTAGAATTTTCGACCACGTTCCCACTTCGTCCATTTTGCCAATCGGGTTCCCATGTGTTAGACAAGTTTTGGATCTGGGTAGATCTTCGCTAGTACAGCGGTTATAATTCTACACATGAAATATTTCTTGGTTTTTCGACATTAAGTCGGTGCAATATGTTTGCAGTATATTTTTGGTTTTAATGACTAATTAGTCAGATTTGATTACGGAGCCCGTTGGTGTATCGTGATCCCTTCTTACAGGGTGAGTAATAAAGTCTTTTCTCTTATCTATGTAAGTTTCTAAATCTTTCTTTCCTACTTATCTTAGGGTTTTTGTTCTGGTTGTAATTCTAGACCATAGTCGTAGTTTATACTACAAGATTTAGTCTTAGTCTTGATTTAGACTAATTTAGTTCCCTTCCGTTTACCGCACGTGGGAATCCATACACGGGATCTCGTTTCCCCTTTCTTTTGTGGATTGCCAGGACACCTAGACTCGACAGCTTCCAACCTCCATCGTGGACGCCCTTCGCTGGACTGGTAGATGCAGGTCAAATTTACGACCTTTTCTTTTAATAACCTTTGAATTTTCAAACTTAAAATTTTCATTCATTGCAATTTAACGACTTCAAGTGTAAATTGAAATGCTGTTAAATTAGTTCTAACTCAAAATTTTCTTAACTTTTTTGTTTCAATCTTACATACTTAATTAGTTTAAAACCTTTAAGCTCGCTAGGAGCACTTACGAACAAACTTGCTTTTGTTTTTTATATTATTATATAAATTCCCATATATACTATTACTGACTAGATTTTCTGGTAAACTTTAGACTTAGTTTGGGAAATATTTCCGTTTCTTTCTTTTGTAATTAATTGATGTGATGTCCCGTCTGATCAGACCAAGCTAACTTTTAAATATGTCTAGGGTGATCTTATTTAAGGTAGTTTTAATTTTTAATCGCCGTGTGGCGTACGATATAATACTTTTATTCGTGTTTGCCAGAACATCTGAATTATTTGCTTAATATAGGTTATACATTGTAACTGTATACGCGTGTTTTCGTGCGACTACCCCTTTCCCCCCTATACTCCCCTTCTGGTTTTCAGAGCGGGGAAAGTACTCTGGGTTCTTCCAGGTGTAATGTTATATAATGGAAACCAGTGGCGCTACCAGTTCCATCTAATCCACGCCGTCTCCACTGAGCCGCCCTCGAAATTTCTTCACTTTTAACAACAGGTAGGTCCCATGGGCTACGTCCGTATTCCAGTCCCGCAGATATTTTAGTTCTACCGTATTAAGTATCAGGTAACAAGGTTTTGGTAGCAAGGACTCCAGAAATTGAGGAAGCAGTTTTGAATGCTGCTGAAAATGATCCCAGTTCAAGAAAAATAGCGCAATCACGCATATTCTTGTATGGAAAATCTTAATATTACTTATTATAACCGTATCATATTCAAATGGTACAAGCTCTTCTTCCCTGTGATTTTCAATTATAACTTTTGTCAGTAGTTTTTACAAATGTTACTTAAAGATCCCTTATTCGATCAACACGTATTATTTTCTAACAAAGCAAATTTTTCAAGAAATTCTATCCGAAATTTCCACAGTAACCATTTCTGGTCTGAAGAAACTTCACACACATTAAGTGAACAATATTACCAAGAACAATTTTCCGTGAATGGGTGGGCTGGCATAATAGGAGATGTGTGGATAGTACCATTTTTCTTGCCAAGATGACTGAACGAACAATTGTAGTTTGAATTTCTTCAAGAGCATGCCCTTGACAATATCCCACTCAACATGAGAAATGACGGATGGCTTATATACGACGGTTTTGAACAGAACATTCAACGATCATTGGATAGGTCGAGGTGGACCTCAACCATTGCCAACTATATCTGCTGACAAACTATATTGATTTCTTCTTTTGGGGACACCTAGAATGTTTGGTTTGCAACATACCAATAAACACAGAAGAAGAATTAAGAAATAGAATCACAGTTTTATTTAAGACTATTCAAAATACCCCAGGAATATTCTAAAGGATCCGTCAATCTATGAGGAGAAGTATTGATGCGTGTATTTGAGCAGGACGATCATATTTTCAACATCTTTTATATTTTTTGTTTTGAACTTTGAATACTTCATGTTTCTTTATTATTATTTCTCATTGTTATTAATAATAGTTAATTATTGCACTACAGTGTCAAATTTTGATCCTGTAATTTTAAAATAGTTGGGTAAAAAAAACACCGTATTTCAAAAACGAAGCATTTTAGACCACAACTTTATACGAACTTTTCGTGTCAGAATCAGACGAGGAATCTCTCTGTGTAATATTTCCCTGACATTAGTTAACACCCTATATATAACGACGACTCATGATTCTACCGTACTTTAAAAAGAACGGAGCATGTGACAAGTCAAAAAATCAGTTTCAGGAGTTTATAATAATTGCAGCAAAAAGTATGAACTCCAAACATTCTGTAAAGAAGGTAAAAAATTAATAAAAACACCTACTTCTCAGTTCGTAAGTCACTCATTCTGCAAAGTCTAAATAAGAGTTGAAACAAACTCGTTGAACACTAAAGTTTTCACGTGATGATTTAAATTTGACTTTAAGTTAACGTATTCGACACTGCCATCTAACATCAAATCTTAGTAAAAGCCAAAAATATTAAAGAAAATTTATTTTTTACATTTATATGAAATAAATCTATTTGTTCTAATAATTTTGTTTCAGTACTAGGAGATTCATGTGCAAAAAAATCTAGTCATGAGCGTAATTGAATAAAATTTAGGCAGGAAAAGCAGTGTTATTATATAGAAAAATGCAGCAGAAACATATTTTATTCTAAGGAAGCGTCCTGATCCGTGTCGTATCGTTTATGAACGAAGCAATAAGTGTAATAAAATAAAAGAAATGCTGTTTTTGGTTGCATCGTTGAACGAACATATAGAATGAGATCTACGGAATTACAATTATATTTCTATGAACTGTACTTATGTGAAACGAATTACTTCGAATGGCAGCATGGGTATACTCAGCTCTGTGGTGCAGTTAAATGTTTGAGGTCATCTAAATATGCAAATTTCTTCAAAACAATAAGCAATTGCACTCGTATGTATGCAGTTATATGACAGAACGCGACGTAATGAGCGACAGTAAAACGATAGGATGCCAAAAACTGAATCATGAACTACTCTTTGCAATTACCATCGTAGCATTTATAGAAGTATATTTTACTTTTTAAATTGATAAGATATTAGACAGAAAGGAAGCGACTGCATTTTTGTGCTAATATGCCCGGTAGGTTACGTCACAATCAATATAAAGCAGCAATTCGTCACAGCACCTACGTATGTAAGTACTTATGCAAAAAAGTCTGCTACTACTGACAATCAGTCATTTCATTTTCAACTAGAGGAAAAATTAAAAAATTTCCCATACTCTCTAAATCTATTCTCTACTTACATCTGAACATCCATTTTCACTAGTTTGTACTAATTACCAACCCCATCAGACCTTAATTTAGGTTTGGATTGCCTCGCAATTTGATGGCTTCGAGTGTGTAGATCTATACATAATCAAATACCAAATTCATGGTCCTGATTATGACTGTCAGCTTTACATGTTCATAAAGTACCGGTTGTCGGTAACCATTGTCGATCAAACAATCAAATTTCTGCGGATATATTGACACCCCTGAAAATATACATTCGATACCTTACCAGCAAAAGTGTTAATAGAATTACTGTAGTTTCTTCTGTATCTCATTTTCAACTGTAAGATTTAAACATTGTGAAAATGTTTCTCGTACTATATCACTACTACTACTACTATCCTGTTATTGCCGGTTGTGGTGGCAAATAAATTCTCCGAAATGCTACAAGATAAAATGCATGAAGCAAATATGTTATATGAAACAATTCTAGAAAACATACGACCACTTGTAACTAACGTGATAAATTGAATTGGCGCTATTCTTAACTTTACCACAGTATTTTTATATAACAGTTTCGGTGGTTTGTAAGGCTGTCTTCTGTAAGATGTTACTACATACAAGAATAGACACAAAGAAATTGTACCGCTCTTTAAATCACGAACCAATATATTTGATATACATTTACACCATAATTAATTTCTGGTTTTCAGCTTCCTATGGTATGTATACGTGCATATTACGCGATAGCACGCGCTACAATTTGCTTGGTAGCGTATGACAAGTTGCCAGAAATTTTGAAAAGAAAGTGCTGCCAAGATAGTTTCACGAATATATGTTTAGCCAATATATTATGATGAAGGTTTTGATGCAAACGTAGGAACTCCTATGCGTTGGTTCTGGTCTTATGAACGGTCGTTCACTGGCTGCTCTGGCTAACCCGTCAGCAAGTTCGTTTTCACTGATCTCAGAGTGACTTGGCAGCCGTCTCAACGTAAGGCCGTCATGTTTCGCCAGTTGTTTCAACTTCCTGTGACAATTCGGACACAACTTTGGAATCACATTTGTATTTCAACCGTTACATTGTCATAGGAAGAAGTTAAAACGCTTTCTGCGCACGCCTGGATGATGATAATGTCGGCCTGAAAGAAGGAGCTCCGTAGACTAAAGGATTCACTAACAGGCGCCCGTCTTTCTAAATTCCATGCATGTGCCATTTGGCATTTTGGAGGCATATCTACAAACCAACAATGAAGCTCTTGGTTGGGTTTGCGGATATAGGTTAAAGCAGGCGTCCTCTATTTTGTAGTGTCCAGTGAAACTGAAAACAGGCGGAATCATATTCGATGGTTACCCGTTCTACCAGTGAAACCTTTGCATCCACTATATTTTGTCCTGTAGGCTACTAGGGTAGCTTCTGACCACAGCGCCAGATGGAACGGCTCATCAACTTAAGAAAATTGACACAGTTTTTGGGTTTAGGCTTGATAGCTGGTGAAATGAAGTATGATGCTGCTAAAAAGTTGTTTTTCCCGGATCCCATTTACTATCATTCAATATTTTCACCCACGTGTGTGGTATATGAATTAGATCAAATTCTGTAATGTCTGAATGTTCTAATGAAGACATCAAAGATTGGAGATGACTTTCGCAAAGATTGAGCCTGCTCTTGAAAAAAATTTATCGGATGATATGTACGAAACTTTGTTCTACTGATGGTTATATCCTTAACGTTAATTATCAACAAAAAAAAAGAAAAATCGTGATGATAGTGCACAACAAGTTACTGGTTCAAGGTATTTTAAAATGGGACCTGCATATATTTACGGCATATCATAATAGGCGATATCTGACAATTACGCCTTGTAGATAGAATTAAATATCTGCCGTATACAGCAGGGATGGTATACAATATAATTCATCTTTTACATTTTAATACTTTCAAATGTAAAGGGAGGTTTGACGCTGCAATATGAAACGAATAATTTGTACGTGTCTCCATAGAAACACCGAATGAACTAATTGTGTCACTAGCAAATAATTAAATGTGCATTTCAGTAACAAATATGGTTTTGTTTGTTTCATAAAGAGCACGCTGCGAGAACTAGATGACACATTGCTTTCATTATCCATTGTTGTGTAATTGTCGGAAATATTAGCATTTCATAAATTGAGTGCTCTAGATACGTTACAATCACTATGAAAATAGTAGAATATCAAATAGCAGTATGATCGATAATTTCCTAGGATTTATACAGCCTACCCGAGAAAATACCGTCGCAGCAAGGTTTAGAATCTTAATCATAATCTCACATAAAATTTCTTTAAGGATAATTAAAACTTGCAGTAACTTTTCGTATTCTATAAAGATGCATATGTCTTCATATTTATTTCAAGACCTTTTCCATGTTTAAGAACTTACCAATTAAAGATTTATACACAGTTATTATATTAATTCGGAAACATCAAAGATTTCGGAATTAATTTGTTTATGACAATCCGATATTTACCAATGTACTAATAAGTTTGTTTATAATTGTTTAGCAAACTGAATATGCGAATGTAATATGAGACATCTTCTTGGGGACTATACCTAAGCTTGTGTAATTTTTGCTAGTCACCGATTCGATCAGGAAGTCAATAAAGATGTGTATAATATTAATATTCTTTAATTTAATAGGTACACTGAAGTTCTTCTAATAAAGTATCGCATTTGCATGCCCCTTCATTTGCATTTTATTCAATTTTACGTAGAATTTTATTCTAATCTTTATATGTGTTAAAATCATGATCGTTGACTAACATTGGGCTGCCAACTTGCTTCTATCTGACTCGGTCGTCCATAAGAGTTGGGTCGATAGGGAGTGCCACTGTTAGATCCGACCAGATATTATGTGGGCGATTTTCGAGTCGACGTGATCCGTCCAGCCAGTCACTGGTATCGTAAATTCACTACCCTTCGGCATTTGTTATTTTATTATTATTATTTGGTATATTTATTATTCGGTATTGGTTAGTATTTGGTTCGTCGAACGGACCATATATGAGCCTGAGGATCTTTCTCTCGGCGTCGCTCCTATTGCTTTCATCGTCCATGCCTTATCTCTATTTGTCTAATCATTGGTATATACATATGTATATACCATCTTGCTAGGTTCGCGTTTCGGTCTTAAACTTCTTGGATATTCTTGAAGCTATAGATACATCTATTTGCCGCCTGAACTCTTCCTTCTATCTTCTCTGTAACATTGTGCTCTATGGTGATTATTGCTCCGAGGTACTTACATCTTTCTATTCTTTTGAAAGAAATATCTCCTCTATTTCGTCTGCTCAAGCACATATATTTGATTTTTTCTCCATTCACTCTTAGTCTGTATTTCCTTTCCTCTCTGTCTTCAGTTTACGAAATATTCCTTTTATACTGCAGTAATGATAACGATGTTTCCAACGGGATCTATGATATATGCATATCCCGTAGTTTTGCCCCATTTAGTGTCGGGAGTGTGGTTCTGATTTAGACTGCTCTTATTACCTTTTCCATGATTATGTTGTTTTCTATTTTAAACGGTTCTGATAGTTGATTATCTACGCGTACTCTGGATCTGCAGCCATTTATGCTGGATCTGCATCCATTTATGTATATATAAGTTTTGACCCCGATGAGCATTTTTGGGATAAAAAGTTCTGCCATTGCATTCCATAGTTGAACTATGGAACTCATGAACTACTCTTCCCAATTACTATCCTAGCATTTATAGAAGTATATTTTACTTTTTGAATTGATAAGATATTAAACAGAAAGGAAACGACGGTGGCGTTGGCTGATCAGGTAAATCGAATGTCCTTGTGCAGTAAAGTATGAAAAACACGAAGGTATTGTACTGTCGAAGAAAATGAATTTCATGTGATCGCATGCGTTATCGAAAATCCACATAGTAGGCAACGCGATATTTCGCATCAACAAAATATTAGTGGGAAGAATATTAAAATTACAAATTCGATCGCTACCACATTCAGTTACAAAAAGAGTTGCTGGACGAAGATTTCAATTAATAATAATAATAATTCATGCCTTAGCATCCCCCAACAGCTTGCGCCAATTACAGGGGGCATCGACTGGCCATGAGTTATTATTACGCCTGCGGCTGTAGACCGACTTAAGATGTTATCTTTCGGCATTTGCCATGGAATTTGGGAAACTACAGAAAACCAAATTCAGAAAGAACGCACCGGATTCGATCCAGGTACCCCCAGACTATGAAGCGAGCGCGCTAGGCACTGCGCTACACAGCCGGTTAATAATAAAATTACCTTAGCATCCCATACATTGGTAGCCATAATCTTACCCGCCATAAACTGAGTAGTGGTGTAAATTCTCGATGTCGCCCGTCTTTGCTTTGTACTTTCAATTCAGGATCGAAGTGGTGGACCCAGGTTTCATCAACGGTGACAAAGAGATCTAATTTTCTTTTAGATCACTGTTAAATAATTTTAAATTCGTATCTGAACTTGTGACTTTCTCGCGCGGGTGTTAACATTCGGGGGACCAATCTTGAGGAGTCCCAAATAGTCATTGACTATTGTTGCAGTTGCAGTTGTGTCTAGTAGTTAACGGATGATCTTGATTAGTCAAGTCACAGACACGATTAACATTTTTCCGAGTGCACACAGTTTGGGGTCGACCAGCACCTTTTGCAAGTTGGCAAGTCGTTATCCCACATCGAAATTCACGAAATGAATTCTTCACTACATGATATGAAGGCACATCATCCTCAAATGACTAACCATATCTTCATAAATTTCTTGTGGCCCTAAGCTTTTGTTTTGCGGACATTTAGAGACGCGCGTAAAGTTCGTCGTTTTCCATTTTTCAAAACTTCGGAGCAGCTTCTATTTTAACTCAAGACGGATTTTTTACAAATACAGCTGCACCACTCAGCTTTGCTACTTTGTTTGACAGATAAACAACGAATGAATGGTATTGTTGTTTAATGCTTATTTCAAGGTCTATTCTAGGGACAGTAAATACTGTACATTCCTCGTACATATATGGATTAATTTTATATGTATTTAAATAGCTCGAAAGGATAAGAATATTAACCACATCTCATACAAAATACTATCGAATGTCCTAAGAACCAGCCTGAGCCCTTTGTAGAAAATTTCGTGAGAGAATACCAAGCGAGGTTGAGATGGAATAGAACGACCATTGACCAGCCCTCACACTGTGGTTGAGAGGGGTGGAAATTCTACAAAACCATCCGTAAGCTCTTTATTGCCTTTTGACAGGTCTGCAACAGAAGCAAAAAAGTTCTACTATGGAATGCAATGGCAGAACTTTTTGTATAAGTTTATACACGCGAAGCCATCAAATTGCGAGGCAATCCAAACCTAAATTAGTGTCTGATGGGGTTGGTAATTAAAACAAAGTAGT
>SMLS01081314.1:0-28277 GCA_004785975.1 Popillia japonica
GGATTACGAATTTAAACTCATTGCATGAACAACCTCAAAATAGTCATCTTCATTGCTTATTTCTTTCCGATAATTTAAAATCTCCTCTGCATTCGGAGAATTCTCAATATTATCAGAGAATTTTTTTCTGTAATGTAAAACATATTTGTTACTGCCTACAAAATATTTCATATTTTAAAATTCTAGGCAAATATATTGGCCGGGCAGTCTTTTAATATATTAACGATAAAATGAGAAACAAACTTCTTCCCACATATTATAATAGATTTATTAACATCTCAACATGTTTCGGCCCTAGGCCATCTTCAAGAGATTCTACAAAATGCCTTAACACGACATCTTATGAAAAATTTAATTTAAGTTTTCTGGAGATACGTTTTAAATAAAGAAATGTGGATGAATTAGAGTTAAAATAGTACTTCCTCATTCACCAGAAGGTCTATCCAGTTGAGGTTGATACTACCCGTCTTTACGAAGAACGGTTCCTACTATTAATTTATAGTCATAAAGTTAGTGAAACTTTGGCATGCTCTAATTACTTACATATAACAACCATCTTTTATTTGCAGGTTGTAGTTCATTAGGATCATATCTTAGTAATATTTCTCTGAAATATCAGTATACCTATACAGCATTCCCCTTCCTCAAAAAAGAAAAACATTCCATTAATGATTTATTTCTCTAATCTAGCTATTTTGCATTCGTCCCGTTTCCTTATTATTTTCAAATACTTATACTTTATCTTTCAATTCGAAAAAATGGAACAAAAAGACGGTTTACATAATGAAATTTTTCCTAGACTTTTTGCTGATAGTTTTGAAACTAGCCAGTATTTGTATCAGTTGTAATACCTACTTACATAATTTAAAACATATTCAAAAATAAGTATAAGTGTGGTAAGGAAATAAGTACTTTGTACGGAAAGGATACTTGCTAAGTAGTTCTTATAAAACGATTAGACGATTAGAATACACATTCAAGTAGTAAAATTGGGCACAGATATACTAAAAATAATCGATCTAACCGGATTACCAGCTGCAACAGTATACAATTGCAGAATTTTAATCAAACATTAACCAGTAGCAGTCCTACCTTTTGGCGTTTCATTTTAGAAAAACACGGCAGAATTAATAAAACAAGGTGTAACTACTTTTTTCAACCACCCAGCTTCCACGTCCAATATTATTCTTTCTTTACTTCGCTGTAAATTTCGTATCCCTCTTCAGTGATAGATATTGTTGTGTGTCACTAATGACAAAAAATAAAAAAATATGAACAGTTTAAGAAGAACCAGCTTATAATGTGAATATTAAATTTTTTACAATAATTATCTAAATAACCCACCCACTACGCTTACCTGTAATTTCCCAATTAATTAAATGTTTGTGTGTGTTTTTTGTATCCGCTATCCTCTTGTGCGCGTTGCAATCTCCTCCCTGTCGTTTCCAATCTTGTTATTCCTTTTTTCAGGTTTTCATCACTGTTCACTAGTTTAATTTTGATGGTTGAAGGTCTAATGGGCACTTATAAACTTTTACTTGTTTTCAACCGTTGTATTTTAATTCAAATAGGTTTTCATGACTCGTTTTTTCTGTCAGTCGTCAAAACTTGTAAAAAACTGTCCCCTCCTTTTTGTTTTTTCGTTTCACCCAGGCATACCACTCCGTAAATTGCCAAATGTACTGCTTGATATTTTTTAAAGATGATTTTCGTAATTCCAGCTTGAAATTTATGTTTGTTGCCGAAATGGATGTAATTATGTATTATGTGTGTTTGTAATGTGTTTTTACAATAAATTTTGAGGAATAAAATTTTTCACATTATAATCTGGGTTTTTTAATTTTTGCCCGTGCACGCCGTTGGCTGGAGTTATTTTTTTTTTAACTTTTAGTTTAATTTAATTTAATACTTTTTTTTAATTTTAATTTAACACTCCTAACACCAATAATGAGCTAGTATGAATAATAACAATAATAACATAACAATATACATAATTGTATGTTCCTCCCCAGAATGGTAAGAAAGCCATCTGCGTCCAATTTTTCTCATCAGTTTTACTTATACGTTTTTGTAAACTAAGCAAATCTTATTGTTAGTTACTTGTTTATGGTCCTCTATATCATGTTTTCTTAACAGTAGCGCCAAAGTACGAAACATCCGTGCATATATATTTAGTAATATTTGTATTCAAACATAAGCTTACTGGAACAGTTCAAACTTCTTGCCAACAAGAGCAGCAGCGGAATGCAGGAACCGGAGAAATCATCCGGTGGGGAGTATTATACAATTCTCTTCCCTTTAGCTTCACAAATATGATCGTTAGCTTGGCGTGTACGTCTATTTACTTATTATATAGACGTGCAGGACCTTTCGTCCATATATATTATTCACTGAGGCGTAGTATATAAAACATTTCTGCGCCAAAAGCAGACAGAGTAAGCGACAGAGTTATGATTGTTTCGGCGAGAGCACCGTCGTCGTCTAGTTTTAATGACTTCGTTATCTGGCCGCGGCCGCGGACCAGAGCGCAAAAACAATTAAATCAACCGATGGTCATTGGAAATCTCTCGAGATAACGAACTCATTAATTCTCATTTGCCAGGGCCAGTTCCGGCGGCTCATAATTGGCAAACTCTCATTTTGTTTGTTTTCGCTTTTCCGGATGTCCAATCGCGTACGGCCGGAGTTGTATGACGGTTTTGGTTTCCAATGTTGTACGTATGTATGTATATTGTTCCATGTAGCTTGGTAACAGTAACCGGATCGCTCATTCCCTGGTTTGTAAAAAACTGCAACTGTTAACGTTCGCCAAATACAAAAGGTTTAATATTAATTACATTCGTTGTTTAAAAAATTAGAACAACTACATATTACTAATTCTAGAAGTGTCATCAATAGAATTAGTTAAAAAGACACAGTTAACAGTTAACAGTTGTAGTTCCACATAAACATTGATGTTCGCTTGGAATAAATGTTTTAATATTTAGGTTTAACTTTAAGTTTAAGCTTTGTTTACTTATTCAGCCTAAATAATTTAGAACAAACTTTCCTCGATAATTTTGCCGGAAAATACTGCTTACTCCCGCTAACAACACCTAAGTTGAAAATCCGCAGTGAAGTGTGCAGACGTAGCAAATTCGAATAATTTTCAGGAAATTTGAAGCTCATAGATCTATTATTTCACTTATCATGTAGAATATTATAATGCTGAAATGAGAACGAAAGCACTGTATGTAATATTGGAGAGGGTATTTATGATTTAGGAGCTGAGCGCACGGAATTAGTTTTACCGGCCAACAATACATACATACATAGGCTAGTCATATAAGCACCCTTTGAATGCACTGCAAAATACCTACGCAAAATTATGTTTCAATAAATTGAAAATTATTATAGTTTTTGATGTACATATATTATAAAGATTTGGCATTAATATTATCAGTGTAGTGGGTAAGTATTCTTTAGTTTTCATGTAACCATTGCAAAGTGTATGCCGTGTGTCCCAATTTCGATGCTCACCATTGGTATCTCGGTTATTAGAATACATAGAGCAATGGTTAAATGGGGAATATTTTGCAGAATTCAATCCTCGCAACTAATCTTGTTTCAAATTTCACTCAACTTTTGTCATTTTTAAAAATCAAATTGGTATTTGTCGATTTCGTTATTCCTCAGTAACTGAATAACGCTTAATCTGACCTGTTTTAAAGTTTTACATTGTTGAGACACTTTTTTAAGACCAAACTTAACAGAAATCCTTTATTGTCGTTTGTTTTTAAGTTATTCGCGCTAATTTTTGTTTTTTACATGGTGACCAAATTGGATTTTGGATTTGTTGGATAACGCTTAAAAAGTGCTTTTCAACGATGTGTAACATGCCTGAAATATTTTTAGTTAACAGCAACTTTAAAAGAGGTCAGATTAAGCGTTATTCAGTTATTGGGGAATAACGAAATCGACAAATACCAGATTGATTTTTCAAAAAATTTTTTAAAATGAAAAAAGTTGAGTCAAATTTGAAGCAAGATTAGTTGCAAGGTTTGAATTCTGCACATTATTCGCCGTTTAACTATTTCTCTATGAATTCTAATAACCGAGATACCAATGGTGAGCATCGAAATTGGGACACGCGGTATAGCAACAATATGACTTAGCCAGCATTGAAAGTCAGTTATACACAAGTAACTGAAATTTTAGTAAGACAATAGCAACAAAACACTGAAGGATCAGTACAGTTACTTTGGAGTTCTTAAGAAAGCTATTTTTGACAAAGAAAGAGAAGTTAATTATTTTTGGGGTTTCTTCTAGAGAATATGGAAGTTTTGCAGAAAAACTTTATTAAAAGGCACATATGTTACAAGATTTGATAGAAAGAATGTAGAGTGATAAAATTTGCTATTTAAACTTACTTATAATTTTGTAGGTAACTACTTGCCGTTAATTTCCCTCAATCAAAGAAAATTTAAATTACTTATGCTTACATTTATAGTAGATTTTTCTAATTGATTTGCATTTTCTCAACAAATGTCCGTTAGTAATCTAAATAGTAAGATCTTTAGTAGGTTAGTTGAATGCATTCATAGGGCAGCATCTGCAGATAACGACAACTTGTTACAGTTCGTAAAGGAGTCACTAGCTAGATGGTGATTACACACGTAATTCGGTTTTCATCAAATGCAAGTAGCATAGCTAAATATTTATCAACTTTCATTGACTAAACGATTTTACTGAATAGTATTTAGCGCTTTTGCAGTTCAGATTGTGTTTTTCGTTATGTATGTGCTTGATCGTTACTTATTGTTAGTACAACACTTTGTTGCCGATTTGCAAGATATGGTATAAGCCATTGCAAAGGTGTACCCTTTATTCCATGGTAGTGTAATTTCTGTAGCAAAATATCGTGGTTAACCATATCAAATGCCTCAGACAAGTCTACAAACAATCCTAGTGAGCACTCATTATTATGCAAATTGCTGTAAATTCTGTTGAGCATACTAAAAAGTGCAGAATCGGTGCATTTATTCGATCGAAACCGATGTGGTTTGAGTCTAATATATCACAGGTTGAGAGATAATTATTAAGTTATTTATTTTCATTGCAGTTTCATAAATCTTAGCAAACGCTTTGTAAACTAAGAAGACGATAATTTTTAAGATCATTGTAATCGGCTCTTTGAAATAACGCTTTTACAACAAAGAGTTTTAGTTTAGATGGGAAGATACCTTTCAGGAAAGAACTGTTAATTAAGTAAGTTATAACAGGAACAATAAATGATGAGAGAGTGTTCAACAATATAGGATGTAATATTATCAAATCCCGTGAATATAGACGTACTCGAGTTTCTTATAATAATCTCTACATCTCTCTCCACAATAGATAGAGAATACAAAGAAAGATGAACATACAGGTGGCACCGGCATACATAATTCGATGCTGTTGACATTAAAATTGTTAGAAGGAAAATTATCGCGAACTAAATTATGTAGCAACGAGACAAAAAAATCATTAACTTTTTTACAATAAGTATTCATATTTGGTGTATTATTGCGCCATGTAGCGGTGTGAGTTATTACTTTAGAATAATAACTGTTGCTACGTATTACAGACCAGGCTGCTTGAGATTTGTTTGAAGTTGTATTGATTAAATAATCATGATTTTCTCGTCGTTTGGTGTGTAAAAAATCCTTATAAAATATTTCAAATTTCTTAAAATCATTACTAAATATAGGATATTATTTTAAGAACAAGGGATTCTTCATTTCATAAATATCCGGACTTATCCAGGCATTTTCTCGATGTCTACGTATTCAGTACAGATTTTACGGGAGGAAAATAAATTGAATGGTAGTAGTAAAGTAAAGATTTCTAAAAATTTGGTGAAGATTGTATCTGGGCATTCACATTCATAGAGCCTAGTTTCGGATTTAAGAAAAGTATTAAACCTATCTAGTACGATATGATACTTCAAGATTCAAAGTACCATGATCGGAGAATCGCATATGAAACTTTGTAAATATTTTCTAAATAATTTACAAAGAAGTTATCTAAGGAAGTAACAGAATTATTCGTTTGACGTGTAGGTTCGTTAATGTAAATTGAAAGTTCCACACAAATTCTTTAATTGTTGCCTTATAGGAAAAGATATTAAAAAGTTAATATCAATTATTACTAGCTTATCTATACTTTGCCCTTCTCCTTTCACATTCAAATGTTATTTAAACTAAATTTCAGAATGTCTAGGCTAGTTGTTACACAAAGATTATTTTTCAAATAGATGGCAACTCCATCGTGTTTGGAAACATCTCGACAAGAAGATGCTGCTGGCCTATAGTTTTCCAACTTGATGGATTTCAATTGATTTTTGGATTGCCAATGTTCACTTGACAAAAGAACGTCAATGGATGATTGTTTCAGAAGAACTTAAACTGCTGAAATTTGCTGTGTGCCTGTTAGGTTCCTGCTTCTCTTTTTTTGGTTAAATCGAATAAAAACGGTTTATACATGTATTTCCAGGCCAAAATCTAGCTGGTTAACTTCATCATAAAATCTGGAAAGAAAAAATACTTTAAATGATGAGTATCTCTTTGAATATTTGCTCTGTAAAACTTCGCATTTAAGGCCTTCGATATTTTTCGATTTTCAGTATATATTGGTCCTTGACTCGAAGTTAACATGGAATCAACATCTTGAACAAATGATAGACAAGTGCAAACCAGCACTAATGACCACCCGAAGGACAATTGGGAAAACATGGGGATTAAAACCACGCATGATGCACTGACTGTACACTGCAGTGGTAAGACCTATGCTAACCTATGGTTGCCTGATTTGGTGGACTAAAGTTACACAGAAGCAAGCGATTGCAAAACTCGCAAAGCTTCAGAGGTTAGCTTGCCTGTGTATCACTGGTGCTGCAAAAAGCACGCCAACAGCTGCTATGGAGACCATGCTAAAGCTGCCCCTCTTGGACATTTACATAAGGGGGGAGGCAAGAATAGGGACACATAGACTGAAATGCGGTGGAAGCTGGAGAACCCAGAATACTTCGGGGCATGCCAAAATAACCACTGAGATAACAAACCCTATTTTTGAAATGGGCTGTGATACAATACAATACAAACTCTCCTTTGATAAACCTTTCAAGGTTGTCCTAGATTGGGAGGAGTGGAGTGAAAAGCAGAAACCTGGAATCTGAAGCCAGATCTGGTACGCAGACGGGTCAAAGAGAACGACAGGTTCTGGGGCAGGTATATATGGGGAAACCCTAAATCATGAAGAATACATGATATTAGGGCAATATACCACCGTGCAACAAACGGAAATACTAGCAATAGAGATATGTGCCCGCAGGGCATTGGATAAACAACCAAAGGGTCAGCAGATACACATCCTATCAAACAGTCAGGCGGCCCTAAAAACTCTAGCAGCCTATCAGATAACCTCAAAGCTAGCTTGGGACTGCCTGGAAAACCTAAAAACTCTGGCAAAACACAACAAAGTTACTTTGGTGTGGGTGTCGGGGCATAAGGGCATACCAGGCAATGAAGTCGCAAACAAGCTCGCAAGAAGAGGCTCTGCAACTCAATTCACTGGACCGGAACCGGGTCTGGCGATACCTAAGACTGCAATACGTGGTGCAGTAACTGAGTGGATTACAAAAACACACCAGGTACAGTGGAACAACGTTGAAAGGCAGTACACAGCAAACGGATGATGAGGCAGCAATGAAACAGCCTACCACATTGTATTTGAATGCGCTGCATTGGTACAACTGGGACAGTCGCTTTTGGAGCAAACTAACCAACCAACACGTCGACCGGAAAGAGATTTACCATACACGCTATTAAACTTAGTAAAGGGGACAAACCTGTTTTTGTAAAGAAATTCACTTGGAATAATACGGAATAATACAATAGGCCTTAGGCCGCGGTGTTAAGGGGATGACGCGAAACCTGATCCCTAGCCAGTGTGCAAATCAATCAATCAATCAATCTATATATTGAGTTCATTGTCTGTTGCTTTTGGATCCAGATTATACACATGTAGGCTATAACTCACAACACCTTTAATGTTCGAAGACGTGTCTGAACCACGAATGACTTTTCGCTTATTACTGCTTTTATTCGGCTTGATAGTTACAATATTCCATGATTTCCTGTTTAAATTTTCATTGACTATTTTGGGGTAACCTGTATCTTACGTAGATTTTTCTTTCGTTTGCTTATTTCTAGTATCAGATTATAACTATACCGACTAACTCATCATTTTTAATAAAATTTATGATTTCGGTACTACTACCTCTTAAAACGGGAGGCATTATTTTGGATAATGTAGAATAAACATATAGCAGATATTCACGAGAGAAATTTAAAAACACTTGCCTAGGGTATCAAGTCTCCTCACACAATAATATATCTTGATCAAGGTTGATATATAACTTTTTGCTGAAATACGCCTCCTCCGAAGATATTAAGATATTTACATACCACCAAAAGTTTTCTCTCTGTCTACTGACGTATTGAACGTTTGTGTTCTTCGTAAGCAACTTTCTCAGTTAATGATGCCGATATTGATAGTATGTTATTGACATTTTTGTAGCTACTATCAGTGATTGCAGTTTTACTATTTAATTCTGCAGTGGATCCCTACTAACAGCTCTAACAGTATTAAACATGGCAAGGTTTTCCACTGTTATTTTCTCGATTCCTATAAAATTCAATAGTTTTATAGTCTATGTACCTACATATCGTTGGCTTAATAAGAAAATTGCCTAACTCCATTCCATGAAATTTTACAGAGAGCTAAAAAACGTTTAATTTTGTGGATTTCTCTTACCTATGTGTTTGTTATCTTGTTCAGATACTTATTTTGACACAGTTTGACACAGTCTATAAATAAATTAAAAAAAAAATTTTTGAAAAAAATAATGGAGTTAGGCATATTTCCACATAATTTTTAGATTTCTGTGGCAGTTAGGCAAATTGTTAACCTACCTGATGAAAAGTTTAACTAATAATAGGGTTATTTTTGTTTTATAATTTATCGCAATTGATACAAGTTTTAACTGAAAATATTCTGAAATAATAATATTTATAGTAATATACAGGGTGTATTTGAAATAAAAGAAAGTATTGAGACTGGTAAGATGCAAGTATGGCTTACATAATCTTAATATAATGCGGATTTAGGCAGTTTTCTGGCGCCTTTGCACTGACGTAAGTTAGGCAGATTTCTGTTTCGTCATTTATTAGCGTACACAATTTATTTTGATATAGGTAGTTTTCTGAATCGATAGCCACTCATATTAGGATACCGATGGCACTAAAATCCTAATTTTACTAAAAGTGGAGTTAGGCAATTTTCTTATTAAGCCGACGATATGTATATATATTTTTAGTATCTTAGCTATTAATAATACAAAAAGTTTTTGTTTTGAAAAATAGTGTCTTTAGCATTGAAATATATCACTGAATTACTGCAAAGTTCCTTATCACAGTCAAAATGACACACTCATTATGTAATAATAATAATAATCTTTATTTTGCCCAACAGAATACCCATTTACAGGACAAACATTAAGAATAAATCAAGCATATTTCATACAACCTACCATAATATATTTATATGTAATATGAAAAACAGAAATATAATCAAGAGCAAAAAAAATGAAAAGCTAAGATATGCTAATATAAAAAAGATACAAATGGCAAGAAAATGAATATATAACACAGTAATACTATTAACTATTACACATGACTATACACATTACAAAAAGAATAAACAAGCTATGAAAAAATGTCTACAGATAATTTATTAGCATTGCGGCACATAATAGCTACCGGAGACCTAGTGAGCACATTCGTGCTAGCAGCTGGAATTGCAAAGGTGGCCGTCGATCAAGCAGTTGCTCGCGGTACTTGGAACATAATTTTTTGGAGAAGATATGGACAGTCAATTTTATTTCGAAGTATCTTCATCAAAAAAGATGCAGTTCTCGCCTATTTTCCAACGTACTCATGCGTAACTTAACCATAATATTTTCCAAATCTGCCCCACGATCAAGATAAACACCTGTCATTTTATAAGACACAAACTTCAGAAACCTTCGATGGATTCTTTCCAAATTATAGGAGTGGCATACGGATATAGGATACCATATGATGCTAGCGTAGTCAAGTTTGCTCATAACAAATGCATAGTATAAGGTCTTCATCAAGGATATATCCGCAAATTCCTTGCATGTTCTAATTACAAAACCAAGAGCTCTCGATGCCGATTTACAGAGGTCATTTATATGAGGGACGAAAGTGAAAAGTGAGTCAAATAACACTCCCAAGTCAAGTGCAGATGCAGTAGATGTCAAAGGCAAGTCTTGTATACCGTAAATCGTATCCACCGGAACCGTTTTTCTTGTGTAGCTGACCTTGCAACATTTGGAAATACAGCAGCCTATTTCGTTCACACCAATTTACAATTAGGTGCAAATTGTGTTGAAGATGTTCTGAGTCCGTTATATTGGAGATTCTAGCGTATATTTTCAGGTCGTCTTCACTGAAGCATCACAGGTTAACGAAGTCAATAGGTCATCATGTAAATTATAAATAGTAATGGACCTAGATTAGAGTCTTGTGGGACACCAGACGTCGTAGAGTACTCATATGAATTAAAACCATTATAGTAGACATATGAAGCTCGGTTTGCAAGATACGAATCCATTAGCTTCAAAAATGATAATAATAAAAAAAAAGTAAGTAAAAATAATTAAGTTTAGTAAGTAATATTGAATGGTTAATGGTAACAAAAGCACGACTTATATCTGTATATATAACATCAACCTGCCCTCGATTACCTGCCCTCGATTATACATTAACTTATATATTGCGTCATCGTTGCCAGATTAGTAACCGTGGAGCGACCAGCTATAAAACCATGTTGTGTAGGAGATAGAAACCGGTGTACAGCAGAATATATGTATGATATGTATGTTGTCAAAATGACTTGCTCATAGATTTTGGCAAAGTTGCATAGTATGGACACAGGTCTGTAGTTTTGTAATAGTTTATTGTCTCCTTTTTTAAATACCGGAACTACCCTATATCTCTTCCATCTTTCAGGAAACACATTGGATTTTATACTGAGATTTATTAGTTGCGTGAGTGATCCGACAAGTGCAGAACGGCAGAGAATGATGATGCAAGCAGGTATTGAATCGTCGCCTGCAGTAAATTTGTCAGAGAGCTTCGCCATAATATTTAATATAGTGCTTTCCGTGGTCTCATTAATCGATATAGTTGGAAGATATGAGAAGTTTGGCAAGGGCGGTAAATCATTACCTTCTATAAATATTTCAGAAAATAAGTGCGCAAAGGAATTTACAATAATTTGCGGATTATCCAACATTACGTCATTATTAAATGCACAATCTGCATGCTATTCTGCACAACGTTATCGACTACGACACAAAAAAATCCAAAAGGAGGTAAACAAACTCGACAGCTATTACACCAACACATCCCACTTCGAAGTAGGATATCGCAGAGGTCCTCCGACTTAGGGTTTACGTTAAATTAAAGCAACAATGTATATCTAGAAAAAGAAAGACAAACGATACCGCCCCGACGATCTTCAAAAAAAAAGGCGAAACCCATCTGCATTCAGATTTCGAAAAGTGAAACGACGTTTTTTTTTAACTTTTCTCTCTAACACGTTACGGACACACAATCGGACTTGCACATCCACCCCCTAAACCGGAGGCAGCAGCAAATTTCCAATCTGGCGCCGAGGGATTTAATAAAAAGCAAACTTTGCCGTTGTTCCCAAGGATAAAAGCGACAAAGACAGAACGAATAGCAGTAGCATTGGTTACAGGCAGATACGGTGTTACACTAATACACATTCGTGTGAGTGAGTGAGGTATTTGTTTGTATTAGGGATGAATAGCAATTTTACTAACAAATCCGGTTATTTAGTATGCGTAATATCGTTTGCCAGCCGAGAGCGCTAATAGAAAAATATCACTTCCTTTTTAGTGACTTTGTTTCCGGGTGATGCACGGTATTAGTATCTGGTGACTTCATTTTATACAAACTTTGTAATATCCGCAAATTAGCTGGAAACCCACGTGAATAATCAACTACAGTTTGAAAAATGGTTATAAATACCCTTTATTAAATTAAGTCTTACAATAATGAACAATTATATAATTTAACAAGAAATTGTTGAATAATGAATGAATGAATAATGAATGAAATAAAGTTTGGTCTGCTTATATTAAATATAAGTCGTTATTGAGTCAGAGTTATATTTTTCGTTTTCTTTTTTCCTTTATATGTATACAAAAAATTTTATACCTCTTCTAAGGTATACGTTATACCATCTTTTTTTTGGTATGTACGCTTGTGACAACTGAATAATGGAAAAAGTTTATATTTTAGTACAACTATGGCTGCGATTAGAAGCAATCCTAACATAAAGGTTACCAAGTTAATTAATGGAAAATACATTAATAGTTATTGAAAATCTCCTGTAATTCTTAACATCTAATTCTTTTTTGGCATAAGTTTTTTCTACTTACATATGTCCGTTTGCACCGTTTTGCACTAAAGCTTCGCTTAACTTGAGGGTCCCTTAACTATTAACCTTGCTTTAGCTTCAAATGTATTGCACCGTTGAAAATGGAGGTAGGTTTAGTTAAACCGTGGTGATAATCGGCAACATTGCTTTTATGAGTACATTTGTTCTAGTCCTGGGTGAATTGTGTCTGATCGTGTCCGATCGTGACGTATCGAATGTCATTTGTCATTTACGTAAATATTAGCAAATATAGGGACTCAAATATAGTAAATAAAGTCAATAATTTTTTTTTGATCGCGGGTATATTCTTCGGGGGAAACCAAAATCAACTAGGTATATCCAAAACTTCCAAATCTTCCCCAAACAAACCATCGTCCTCTTCTTCAGCGAAAAATATCATATTTGCCGAACACGATTTTTTAATTAAGCGTACATACAGTTTATATTTATAGGTATATGTACATATGTTGATATAACTTCAAAAAATAATCACAAACACATGCACAGGTAAACAACCGCGATGTATGGCACCTAAACATATGTTGCGCAAGCGCATAACTTTGCTTAAATTTAAGGGACCGTTAAGGCTAGAATATTGACCGCTTAATTAAAGCAACACTTAAGGATATTTAAGGAAAGCTTAACTAGCGGTGCAAACAAATTTTTAAATTTAAGTCTGGCTTTATGGTACGCTGCGCTTAAATAATGCGGTGCAAACGGCCATTAAAAGCATAAGTTTCTTTTATATTGCTATTGAACACATTTTTATAGCTTAATTTGTAAGGTAGAGGTTCCCGTAGTCAATTTAAATGAGAACGTAGGCAGAATAAAGTATCGTTCGATAGTATTTTTAAGAAGAAAACTAAACTGACCATGCAACATATGTATCTACCATATAAAACACAGTGTTGTATGGTAGATCTTGAAATAAAACCAAATTGCCATGAACAAATGAAAGAGAAATACTCAATACTTTAGTGTTCAAGCATTATGGTCTCCTAGCAATATGATTGATATGACGGCCTACTTCTTTACTGCTGAGACCGACACGCTACTCTAGTTCTTTCCTTCACATTTCTTTTAACTTTTGAGGTGTTCTTGGTAGACCATTCTTGGCAGTCTTGATTCTTTCCTATAAAAAAAAATTGGGAGACAATTGGGGATTAGACCAGTGATCCTGCTGGACTTTTTTAGTCTATTTCCTGTCCAAGAAAAGCCGCCCAAAACCACTACCAAGCAACTAACTACTGCAAAATATTAGCGACAAAGTCTGCATTCAATGCTTTCTGAAAAAAGTATAGTTTATAGGTGATGGTAGTCCACTTCGCGCAGCCAATGTACATCAACTGAAGACCAACCATGACCATTGTGTATATTTAACAGAGTTTTACTTTCAAAGGTTACCTCATCTCTTCACGTTCTTGCACACACTTTATGTGCACAAGCACGGCACCTGTATAAGAACTAGCTGCAGCAACTACAACGGCACTGGTATTCATTTTCTCTTGTCCGTTAATAGAGATGTATGTATGCATGCGAATTAGATTAGATTAGAGATCGCCCTATTTATGAGGCTTAACGTAGGATTCTCCGTGCCCAGCACTAGAAACCTCGCCCTTGCCAGTCTTTGGCAATAGCATAGCATATGGACTGGCGTTTCTTCCTCCTCCTTGCACAATCTTCAGGTAGCATCTTCCGCTAGGCTTGTTATACATATGCCTACTTAGTCTACAGAGGCCTGTCAGCAGACCTACTATCGTTGTGACGGTTTTACTCTCTTTACCCAGCAGGTGTGTAGTGAATTCAACTTTCCTTTAGGAATTCTTTTGCCTGTCTTTCTCCCGGTGATTTTTAGCACCATTCGCTAGACTAGTTTTGTATCCATTCGTGGCTGGACTTTCTGATTTGTGATTTGATAGTGCCGAAGGATGGGTCACATTTCTCTTCACATCCTTGTGGCTGGGAGCCCAGCCCAAAGTTAATTTCTTTTGGGAGTGCACGTTGATTAACGCATTTACGCAAGCAATTTGGAGTCAATTCTGAACTAGTCGCTTCAAGTCTTGCTTGGCTGTCTGAGAGAATAGCGACGCTTTTACCGGTCTCGGTCTATCTTTCTACTTCTCTAACGCAGTGATGAATTGCTACTACCTTAGCTTGAAAGACCGTTGTGTTCTTACAGAAGTTTATCGAAAGGGCCTTGCTAGGATTTCTTCCGTATATACCTACCGGCTCCTACGCCGTATTCCGTTTTGGAGCAGTCTGTGTAGCAGTTCAAGTCCGCTCTTAATGGAAGGCCTCTTATCTGGTATTTCCTATCCAGGTTGAATTTCTGAAACAGGGCATCGCTTGGCACGCCCGTAATGGATGCCGCCTTAAGTTCATTTATTAGTTTTTGGTGTTCAGCACTGGGCGATCTACTTATCGGTACCTACTTCCTTATGCATCAGTATATATGATGCGGACGTTGCAGTTCCTTGAATGTAGATATGTAGCGGTGGCAGGTTCAAGATAATCTCCAACACCGCAGTCGAGGCCGATTTCATCGCGTCCGTGGAGCAGAGACAGGCCAGTCTCTCAACCCTATGGGTATGATGTAGCTGACATTCACTGAGTTGAGAAGTCTCTAATTCTCAAAGAGCAAAAATAGAGAGAGAAGACTGCATAAGTGTATCAGGACTGTCAAAATTATTTGGTTTCATAACCTACTGTACCATACTGATTATTTACTAATACTATATACTCGGCGCTATACGCTACCAAGCCTAGAATCATATAGCATCATATGTCAAATCTGATTTTTCTTTTACAAGTAAATAATAAGGTAAGAACAAAAAGTCGTGTGAAACATGCTTCTTCTTAAAAATAACGTATGCCTCTATTACAAAAATTTCAAATTTGATCACGAGTGCCTCTACATTTGTTGTCTTTGGCTTTAAATATTTATATTTTTTTGTTAACAAGTATTTAGTTTTCTAAAGAAGAACTATTGCTGGTGGTCCGAGACAGCTAGTAGCACCCGTTGACTAGACGTGTAAGCTACCATTACCAATTATTGACGTTACTCAGAATAATGGATAAATACAAACAAGTTGTCTTTTCTTGTTTCGCTTATTAACAACAGCTACATCCTTTTTACTAATACATCCAGTTTGTAAATCCCATTGTTGGATTTCCAAATCTATTAAGCACAAAGCCAGCACACAAATAGTACATATCAAAGAAAGACGTTTTTACTACGTCCTCATTAATTCGACCTGTTTCGTTTTCTTCTCCTGAACAGAAGCCGAATTATCACTCTCGAATTAGTGGCTAGTACACCATTAATAACGACCCAGAGTCCTATCTTCATTTCAAACTTGTGTAAGGGTACGAATCAGGCGGCGGTGTAGTCAAGGAGGGGGTCTAGATGATGCCTAGGCGATACTACTACCTACACAACGCGGGAAGATTGAGACGAGCGCTTTGTTATCTGCTACTTTGCACCGGATGTTTTCTCCGTGTCCGGAAAGGACAGAAATAGGGGAAGCGAAGAAGGAGCGTAGCGCACTTACCCGAAACCCGAAACGTAGCGGCAAATCGAGGAGACCTTCTTACATCATCCACTTCCATTTGCCGCAAATTAACACGGGTCGCGTGTTACTGTAAATTACACATAGTTCAATTAAAAATACCCGGAGAATTTTTGCCCGACGCCGGGAAAAGGTAAATACCTTTCCGGAATTGTTGCTATCGAGTAATTCGAATACACATTCAACTATTTCGTTTCGTTTCAACTTACGGCATTTTCTGATCGATGAAAATGTGTATTTTGGGATTAGTAAACGTTGAAACTATGTATACAAAGCTCCGTGTAATTGTGCTTTCGTAATGCAGGGCATGTACGTTTGTAGCCTCCCCTTTATGCTAGCAATACATGGATACTTCAAAGCCAGTCATACCGCCAAAATAAACGCTTCAGAATTATTGTTTATTTTTGTGGAGAGGCCGATCCTCCATATCAAGAACGAGTGTTAGTAATATTTACTTACTCGCATCGTTTATGTTTATGATTTTCATAACTGAGCGTAGATGATGCGAACACATGAATGTGTACGAATGCGTGATAAAAAATATAGAATAGTTCTAAAATATTTTTAAGAAGCTTCCATGAATTCACAAACTCTGTTGCATCTATTCAATATTTCAATCATTATACATATGTTTCCACACTTGTTTCGGCGAAATGAGTACGGCGGCGACGCGACGTGCGTAATAAATATTTTTAATAATGAAAACGACCTTTCCACATCGAGTGGTGTTATATTTGATAATTTAGTAATTTAGTATTCTTTGTGACAACTTAATGAATCTTTCGCTGCATCTTCAGAACAACACTTTAAAAATTTCGTATTATACAGTAATTTTTTTTTATCTTCCGCCGCACATATGTAGCTGTGAGTAAACATCATCCACAATTTGAACCGAAACCACAACCGACACTGAATCATTTTGTAATCTTTCAATACCCTCCGCTAGTACATAGCAGTGCTTGCGAATAGTTTCTAAATCACGTTTCACCTGAATATCTTACATCGTCTACATTTTCTGGTTTTCCTTGATAGTTTCCGCGTATCTCGGGTCGAATTGTAAAATTACCCTCTTTACGCCATGAAAATGTTTGCAGTAGTAAAACGCTGTCTACAATTATGTACCCCAATTCGTATTAATCGAATGTGGTGGTTCAGGCACTTTGGGTTCGTGAAATGGTTTTGTACGTTTTGGAAACTTTAGAGGCACTGCCTTTCTAGGAGTTATTAAAGCATTTACTCTTTGATAACATTTAGGTATCAATTGCGTCTTGCTCCTTTTTGCCGAGTGCAGTTATATCCACAGTATAGTCTGTACAACAAGAAAACCGCGTCGAATGCTTCTCAACAAGACATTAGAGAGGCAACGTAAGATGGTAGAAAAACGAAAGCGGGTGGACACAATGACGTTAATGACTATTCGACAGAGGATACGTGAAAATAATATTACCTGGCGTAGTACAAAAGTACAACTCCTGCTGCCTGAAACACATAACCGTCTTCAGTGGGCCCAGGCGAATATTGATCGGGATTGGAAAAATGTCGTCTTCACAGGCGAGTCATCCTTCTGAGGATGGCTTCCTAGAAAGAAAAACTGGACAGTACGCGAGGGTATAAATGTTCCACGCAGTGTGAAACATTCCGTAAAGATTCATGTATGGGGTAGTGTAATTTGCTTGTGTTCGGAATACTATGCATCTTTACCGGCACATTATCCGTCCGTTCTAAAATGATGTTAAAGAGATATGTCAACATCTGCAAGGAAGTGGAACATAGTGAATGGGGATCATTGGATTCTTCCAGAACACAATGATTCGAAACACCGCAGTCGGCTCTGCACTCAGTGAGAGGCAGAAAATGACATTGCGACATTGAAGTAGCCATCACAGGCTCCAAATCTCAATCCGTTTGACAACGCCTGGGCCTCTTTATTATTTTCCTGGTGAAACTCGTAAAATCCTTCTATAAAACTTGAAAATCTCTGACAAATGTCCATACTTTTGCTTATCATATTCTTTGTTAAAATAATGTGCCGTCTGGCATAAATTAATTTGGTGGTCTGTTGCGTTATACCTACATATATGTAGCAATTGTTTTCTGATTCTTAGACCAATTCGCGTAATTCATTTTCTCGTACTTAGCTCTATTGTGTGTAAGTATGTGAGCTTTTTAATACGGTAGACTTTTTTTAAAAAACTACAAAGTCAGCTCAATTTTGTACAAATTTATTGATATGAATTAATACTGTGTTAAAACAAGGAAATTGTATAAAGTTCCTGCTTGATTAATTAAATAATATATTTTTACAAAATTTGTTAGTCGCAAAATTTTAGATCGACAAAAGTACACCACCCGTATATTGAAACGTTTTCCAATAGTAGTTTACGTAGTGCAAGATATAACTAAATAAACTATCTACCGCAAGCTCTAGGATTCAACCTTTTCATATACCTTTCTTGTTTACTTCAAGATTATCAAGCTGCAGGAAATAGAAATACATTTGGAAAATTGAAGTTTGGAGTGAACGCGATTTACTACAAAAAAAATCTTATAAATAACTCACTATATCTGAACCAGAAAATTTCTGGCAACATTTCATTAATTAAGAGTTTGCAAGTAATATCGGTAATCTTTTTCATACATGAAAACTGTAATCGTTTGTAGATTGAACTAATGCTGTTGTTTTGTAATCGACGTTTTTCAGTTTTCTGCGTTTCCTAGAAGGACGAGAGAAGATTTTCAAGTAATTGCATCACAAGTTATATTTAATTCGGTTGATCCTTCTATTTCTTCTGAAAGCAAAATTAGGGGTACATACACATAGGTTATATTTTCATTTTTTATGACATTGACATAAATTGCAATGATATTTCAATTAGGGATATAATTCCGTATAATTATATATCAATTGTATGTAAATTAATAGAACATTGATAATGATTTTACCTTATAAATATCAAATAGCACAGAGATAGGGAGCAATAGTTTTCAACACCTAATAAATACTATAAACGTAGTTTCATTGTTAGTACGCAATAAAGTTACTAATTGTAATCAGAATTGCAATGAGAGATTGGATAGCACCTGATGAACGGTAATATGTTGTTTAAAATTTTCGTATGCCGGGAGGGATATTACCCGCAAATTAACAATTTATCTGCCACTTATTAATCGAAATAATGTGTTCCATTTACATGGTCATAAACAAATTACGGCCAGCACATAAAAAAGTGTAACATGAATTGAAAATAATTCATATTAAAAGCTTATAATTCTAATTTAATATTACTGAGATAAATATCCAAAATAATTTAATGTGAGTGAAAGGAGTATATAACAAAATGTTAAGCATGTATGTATACGGATAGGCGATTATTCTGCGGTCTGATCTTATGCAGTGTTTGGAGAGCGTCTATTGCCATTCAATTCACTTTTAGATAGTGTAGAAGATCCAATAAATTTGTCAAAAAAAACATAAAAAAAAGTAAACTAAAGCACCCAGGACAAATTTTGGGTACAGTTTACAAGACTACTTAAATTTTCCCGTACAAAGTAACTGCAACTATCTACTGTGTCTGGAGAGCACAATTGGGAGGGCTACTTCTGTATGGTGCATGCAGAAACTTGTTTTTCAGGTATCTTCGACTACTTTTGTGGTGCATTTAAGTTTTCTCAGCTTTATTAGTACTAGGACTATCATTGAAGCTCTAGCTGTGCAAATTGAGCACATAACTGTATCCCATGGCTTTATAACAAGACATTACCACAAACCTCATCGAAATCATTTTTCAAACTATCTGTATTCATTGATATTACTGACGAATCTACCATGCTGCTTTATCTCAGACCAGCAATTTGTCGCTGTCATAAATTCCTTTCCCAATGTAACAAATAGCTCTATTTTGGAAGATCATTCATCACGTTGAGTTGCTCATCTTCTTGCTATTCACTACTGTCAAACTGTCATGATGCTTCACAAACTCAAGTGGATCAGCTTTACACATTCGGTGATCAGTTCTTTTTTATCAACAATGTCTATTGCTATCGCATTACCCAATTGTTGCGATTGGTCCCAACGAATTTCGATTAGATATATTTACCATGACAAATCAGCCAC
This sequence comes from Popillia japonica, assembly GCA_004785975.1. Lineage (NCBI taxonomy): Eukaryota > Metazoa > Arthropoda > Insecta > Coleoptera > Scarabaeidae > Popillia > Popillia japonica. Next base: position 20,257 of record SMLS01081314.1, read on the forward strand.
CTTAGGAGAAATATGAGTTTACGACAGGTTTTAGAAAATACCTGTCGTAAATGGAACACACAAATTTTGCACATCCTGTATTGTGAATGGAGTCCAAGCACGCCCATTATACCGAATCACAATAGTTATATATCACAATAGAAATAGGACAACACTACAGCGTTAGATAACAGTGATTTATTAAAATTATTTAGAGTATGTCTGTGAGGATATATTTATTGTAAGTTACTATATGCCCATTTAATATTTACGATAATGTTGTCTTTAAACCGCATGTCACTACGAGTTTTCTCTATGCTACCTATTTGAAGTCTAATAAAATCATTACCATGCAATCTAGTTAATGAACTACAAAACACCTCAAAACAAGACCTACCTTTAATAAAACTCAAGCAATGAAGCAATTTCACAAATCTGCTGTAAATCGTTATTAATTACATCAACAGCTAGTCTCAGCATAGAAGTGATTAAAACAGAAGAATTTATAACAAAAATGAGAATGCGAAGTATAAATTGCATACCACAGGGGAACCAAACCAGAACGTTGTGGACGCCAACTTCTAAGAACTTTAACTAAGCTTACAAGATCCTGAGCTTAAAGTACATACAACAGTGTGTCCCAAAAAGTTTTATACAAACGGAGAAAATGTTTATCTGATATTTCACAAAAAAATGTTCTTAAGAAAAAGCTCTGGATAACTTATACATCTATAATTAAGTACAGAATTTTCAAAATATTGGCTGGAATACAGGGAAAATCAAAATCATGATTTGCAGTGAAAGTAAAATACGTTCAAACTGTAGTGGATGGCAAAGTGTTCAGTGGGATTGTTACTAAGTAGCAAACGATTACTCTGATATACTTTGACTGTATACCTTTTCTTTTAAGAGTAATGTCTGGCGATCTTGGAGACCAAAGAAACTCCATGTACCTCCCAATCAATTTACCGTTAAAAGTGTAGAGGAGAAAATTCCGAATAGTTCTGTTACAGTGACATGGTGCTCCATTCTGCTGGTACCACATTTTTGCTCGTTCATTTAGTGGTAATTCATTAAGAAAGTCAGATAACTGATTATTTAAAAATTGTAGGTATTCATCATTACTCCACCATCGACAATTTTGCGAACTTACTGTATCACTTGTCGTGTCATAATTCTGCTGTCTTCCAATTCTCCTCGGATACAAGCACAAACTTCGAACCTTCGGTCAACATTTCCTTTTTTTAACACATTCATGTAACATTTCGTATTTTTTGACAGTTATTAAATATTGCAAAGCACTCTATCAAGGACGTGTAAAAAACACAAAATCAAGCGCTTATTATAAACGGGATCTTACGATGTTTCATACTGCGCATCAATCTAACAAATGCTGATGTGTATATTGAAATAGCTTTTAATTGGCATCTACAAGTGGGCATGATTTTTTTGCTACTTAATAATAATTTCGATTAATATTTTGCTCTCCACTACAGTTTGCATGTTTCTCACTCCAATTCAAGATTTTGATTTTCCCTGTATTCCAACCAATGTTTTAAAAATGTATTAATTATGGATCTACAAGTCATGCAGAGCTTTTTATCAAGAATATTTTTTCTGTAAAACGTAAGATAAACTTTTTTTCCATTTGTATAAAACTTTTTGAGACACACTGTATATTGTAGTTTCGTAATTATCAGTTAGTGCTAATATTATATAAGTTCAATTACAGAAGGATGTAGTTTATGACCTATATTCATAACGGAACGCCAATTTTTCGAATTTCAACTTGAGGTTTTGTATAGTTGGCAACTTATTATTAGTATTTTACACAGCCGCCAGCGTAATACTAGCTTACGGTCAGATGATGCCCTTATAAATGGTACAAGGATTATGACAGCGATTATATGAAAAAGAAGCGACGGAAAGTGCTAATTTAGCGCAATTGATACCCGCGATTTTGCTACTCAACCAATGCATTCGCAAGTTACAACGGTTTGAAATAATTTCGAATTAAAATATTAATTAATATAAAGCTGAGACATCGTCTAGATATCTCGGCTAGTTTGCTCTACTTTTTGTTGTTTTCTTATCTTTTCTGTAAAAGCCTGGGAGTATTGTTATCCATTACGCCTTGAATGAGCTATTCGGCTGTCACGAATGGGTAAGTTGAAATATTGAAAACATGAAGTTATTTTGATTTGTTAATGTTACTTACTTAATATTGTATATTACATCAGCAATGTTTGATTAGCTAACGGAAATTACCTATTTCTTTTCGACAAATCTATCCCAGTATACTATATATGTATACTGACAGAACAGAAAGAGCTGGAGTACGGTACACTCACTTCATTTGCATTGCCAAGGTGTAATGTTAGCCTCCGGTTATGGGCAAGGTCCAAAGCAACGCGAAGCTACCAAAGTAAAAAGCTGCAGTTGCCATTTACCCCTTCGTGTTATTCACCCCTCAACAAGATTTATGAACCTTGGGCTACCATTTTTCTTAATTAAACATTTCGTAAAATAGCCCTCCATCATCCTTTCAACCTCTTCCCGCGTATACTCCAGTAGAAAGTACCAACGTCAGTTGCTTTAATAAAAATATGACGATGCAAACAAAATATTTGTATATTCACTCAACGCGAGCAGATTTAATTAATTTCGTCCTATTTGTTTTGTACACCGCACAAGGCTTTATACAGGAACGCATCAGAAAAAAGAAATTCGTCCGTATGTGTGCACTGGTTGTATTACTATGAATATCCGTTGAAAGGACGTGAGAGACAAAACAAAAGAAACCGCTGAAAAGTTTTCATTCATTTAAATTATTATAACTTGAAATAGCTGCGTTTATGTATTTCAGAAGCCGACATCAAATTTATAATGGGCTTGCTTAAATATTTAGATTCTCTGTCAACAATAAGGCGATTCACTGTCTTTATTTCAATCTCCGCTTAGAAAATGGTTCCTTAAAAGCCTGACTTGAAGATTTTTAATTGCAGGATAATGTACCGATTTGAAAACTTGGCTTTACTTATTTATTTTCATAATTTTTTTTTCGTTCGTTTTGATATGGCAATAAGACAGCCAGCTTAATACGCAGACCATTTCAATCCAAGAGAGCCATCTCAAATAACTACTATTGCGATTAGTGTAACATTTCCACATTACTTTTGCTTGTAACATAGGACAACTTTTAATGTTGAGCCTGAAGATTCATTAGTATTCCTTGAAACCTAACAGTCCCATCCTTCCTTGCCTCACAGAAAGTTCTAATAAAGGAGATAGGTCTTGTTATCATTCATTCAAAAAGGTTTCTAATTCTGTTTACGGAAACATGTAAGCAAAAAGTGTAATACTCGTAAACTGGTGTAATAAAGAACACGACTAAAATGAAGTGGCTCCAAATGCTGTCCTGGCATTTTTCAATATTTTTGTGATCACCAAGGTAACTTCTATTTGTTTTTGTTAGCTTTGAAAATTGCAATTTGTTGAAGAATAACAACAAAAAACGCAAACGAATTGTTGTATTTTGTTAATAAAATAAATTCCAATCCATATTACTTTAGTGGTGTTTTATTATACAGGTTTCAACTAAGGCGCTTTTTCCTTTAGGCATGATTGACTCGTAAGGCGCAATCCTAAAAACTGGCCTCTTTTATATGAAAAGTGACAGATTTTTGAATTTTATATATAAATCGTAGCAGTAATTACTTGGGGTGGTTCGTTTCAACTGAAATATCCTGTAGAACAACTTTTAATATATTTGGATGTACTGATAAAAAAATTGTACCCCTCTGTCCCGCAATACTTTCTCTATAATGTGTGAAAAAGAAAATAAAGTGAGGAAAATTTTGGGCATCTTTTTGCGCACCCAATTATTTACAGCGCAATTGCTTTGCGGTCGAGTTGGCCCCAAAAAGAAAAATTTTGCATTAAATGACAGAATTCGCAATGTGTTATTAAACAATAAAAAAAACAGAACACTGCACGAAAACGTCTCTGCATCGTCGTGTAAAAGTTGGATCCATTCCCGGATATCTTTGACATGGTTCACATTGATAAAAACTGGTTCTGTCTAACTCAGGAACAAATCCGCTATTACCTTGAACCACACCAGGTTGAACCGTATCGCCAGATAAAATCTAAAATATTCATAACAAAAGTGATGCTTCTTGCCGACGTTGCTCGACCGCGATATGATTCACATAAAACATAAATGGTTTGATGGACAAATTGAAATTTGGACATTTATAAAAATGCAACCCGTAAAAGTATAATTTTCACCCCAGTTGTTGCTGATAAAAATGAGTATCGCAAACTGGTGATTGAAAAAGTACTTCCAGCTATTAAGTCTAAGTGTCCTGGAAGTCCTATAGAACGAAGTAAAACAATTTTTATTCAACAGGACAACGCTAGACTTCATATTTTGCCAAACGATTCCGAGTTCGTTCAACACGCCAAGAAGATGAAGTTGATATTCGCTTGATCTGTCAGCCGCCAATAGTCCCGATATGAATATCTTGGTATTGGAAAACTACTTTTAAATAAAAGTATACCAACTGCGGGGTAACATCGGCTCAACCGAAAATGTACATATGTTTGAATTTTTATAGGTATATCCCACAAATTTTGATAAATGTTAGTAATTTGAACTGTAATTTGCTGATGGCACCTCTAGTCAGTAAAACACATGAACTTAGAACTTTTAGACCTTCTCGATAGGCGGCAGCACTGTTTTAAGTGAATAAGTTGTTTGGTTTTGTGAAAAATATCTGAAACTTTTGTATGGTGAAACTGTATTTTCAATAGAAAAAATGTGGTAATTACAACGAAAGTTACTAGATATGATTGGTAAAATAATGTAAGTTTAAATTTCAATACATTCTTTGCTGTATTCATAATATTTTATGGAGTTTGAAGAGAGGCAAGTTTTATATGCCAATGGGGTAACATTGGCCCATAAGAACAAAGCTTGAACTCTGTTATCTCATAACTATATGACACAATAAATGCAAGATAATAGAATATAATACTTCTTTTTAGTCTGTTTTGAAAAAAAGACCTAGAACACACATGCACCAAGTATATTGAACGAGTCATGGATTTTTTCAAGACTTCTACATCAATGATGCTCTGTGGAAACGCAAAGGGAGAAGTGGCTAGCTCCATATGTTGTTTACAGAGAACATCTATGGACAACGTGTATGGAAAATGGATCTGTAGGGTGTAGATACAACCGCTCAAAAAGTGGATGGTTTGACGGTGCCACATTCGAAGATTGGTTTTTCGGTTTGCTGTTACCAAGACTTAAGAAGCAAAAAGAAGTGAAAGTCCTTATTGGCGACAACTTGTCTTCCCACATTAATGTGACAGTTGAATGCATGCCCAGTGAATGACATTAAATATGTATGTTTTTCTCCTAACTTTACATACCTTACACAGCCTCTTGATGTCGCATACTTCCATCCAACGAAAGCAGCCTGGAGGAACATCTTGAATGCATGGAAGGAATCTGCTAAAGGGATCCGATATAGAACACTCACCAAAGACAGAGTTTCATCGCTTCTGAAGCAACTAATGGCGATACTAAAAGAATAGAAGGAAAATAATTTGGTTTCTGGTTTCAAGAAATGCGGAAATCTTCTCATGCAATAAGCAAGAACTCATACATCGTTTGCCAAACAAAGAGGTGGAGACGGAGTTAGTTGGCAATGTTTTTATGGGGCAGTTAATTCAAAGAAGTGAACTCGGCGTAGGAAATTACATTACAGCTTAAATTTTAATGCTTCCATATTAAAATATACATTATGTAAATAAGAGGTTATTTTGAGGATATAATGGGCCAAGATGAGTCTGAATGCATTTGATTATGGAAATTGGAACTTGCCAGATCATTGGGCCAACATTAAAAAAAAATTATTAACTCATAAAAGTAAAGCAACTTGTTTCCAATGACTCAGGATTCTTTATTACTTCATATAGCAGCCATTATATAGTATTTCATTAAAATAAATTAGTAGGCGCTTCGTTACAGAAGTTTACTTTTAGAAGGGTGAAAAAATTGCGCCAATGTTACCCCAGTTGACGGCACTAACTTTTTGTAAAAAAAATATTTTTAAAGAAACATCTAGCAATATGAGTCCACAAAAAAGGAGAAAACTTTCAACTATTATGGGACAGAGGGAGTAATTTTTATGTGATCATGCAAACGAGAAATTATACGTACATATAGCGTGGATGTGAAGCAAGGAAGTAGCAAGTAGAATAACATAATACCTTTAATTGAATAAACTGAGTACCTAAACCAGAGAATATTACACGTCCTATGTACCTGTAAAGGAGTATATAATGTAAGCTGACGGAAAACTTACATATAAAGACGTATTGTACCTTATAAACATATTGTAGCTTCTAATTCTTAAAAGTTTACTACAAAATATACAACATATGGTGAACTAGCAGTGCAAGAGCTTTTATATTAGAAGAACTATTCTCATGCAGCGTTTTTTATTTCTTACTGCAACCTTTATGTTTTGATAGTAGGAATACTCGTAAGTAACGAATAAAGTATAGCCGGTATTTTGTGAATTCTAGAGGAAAGGTTTCAATTTATATGATACTTTAAGTAAAATTCAAAGATGTGATACATGCCCTGTCTAACTGAAACTAGCAGCTGTGCTTTACCACTACCACCATACTAACAAACTGTATATAAATAAATATATTTTTTTTTTATCTAAGTTTAGAAAACTATTCTACATTATTTTATTTGGATTATGTTTCCAAAACGCACTCACAAATATTTAGCCTTCCAACAATGTTCAGGATCCCTAGAACATGTCGCCATTCACTAATTTCGGTCCTCCTCAACATCGTATATAATAATCTCTATATTTATCGTCCCTACAGACTACTTCCTAATCTCTAATTTTGTATTAAGCAAACACGACGAAGAGCTAGTTGGAGACGCTAAATGCGCCTGTAGAGATCAATCCCTTTCAAGAAAATATAAAATATATCTAAGAGGTTTCTGTAAGCCCGCTCTGTAATAATAACCCGCATTAAACCGAAGCATTTGCTGAGTTGTCGTATGCTTACGATCCGAAATACTCCTTTGAATGATGGCTTTTTCGTCATCAGTCTATTTTTTGTTCGCCTTTGTAGACTCGCCGTCACAGAGAAGAGGTTTACTTAGGGATGTGATATATCGTCAAACACGACGTACTAATCTCCCAATTGCGAATAAAGTACAAAAAGAGTTTTTCTTTTCGAATCATTTCGTTCTAATCAGTGAAAATGGTTTATAAATTGTCCAATAGAATTCATGATAATATACGGGTTTCCCACGGAAGTGGCTTGTTAGAAATTTTCGGACGAACAACTTCAGTTTTGAAAATGTTGGTTTCGCAATATTTTGGTACTTACTTCCTTTCTAAAATATTCTCAAGCTTTTTTTGCACTTCCGGTTAACTTTGTTATTTTAAATGCAACAACCTATATATTATTACGTTTTTGAATTCAGCATCAAATTCTATGACGATTACAACTAGGCTTTCCTATACCTATCTTCAACTGTTTCTAAGATTTTTATAAAAATTTTGACATTTACACCGTTATATTTAACTGATTAATTTTCGCTTACTGCAAGTGCCAGAGGTTTAATATTTTAAAACTGCCAAATACTAGCATTGTTTTGCCAAAACGTAGTAACATTTTTTCTTTATATCATACAGGATATTCAAAACTTGCTATACTAACTTACTATACAAACTATGCTATATCAAACAATTTTTAAAGTTATTTTCGAATAGAACACGCTATATATTTTGGCACTGTTGGACGCAAAATTCAATTCTACATCGATTTGCTGTAACACCCCTATACCATTAGCATCTGCAATAGTTTTCTTTCTATTCCCATGTTATTTATTAATGCTTCCAAATGGCGGAATATTTTATCTAGTAAGCTATGATTTTGACATTACAATAGATTATTGTTTTCAGGAAACATTATTGCTGTAAACGTATTTTGTGTTA
>SMLS01081315.1:0-28151 GCA_004785975.1 Popillia japonica
GGATTACGAATTTAAACTCATTGCATGAACAACCTCAAAATAGTCATCTTCATTGCTTATTTCTTTCCGATAATTTAAAATCTCCTCTGCATTCGGAGAATTCTCAATATTATCAGAGAATTTTTTTCTGTAATGTAAAACATATTTGTTACTGCCTACAAAATATTTCATATTTTAAAATTCTAGGCAAATATATTGGCCGGGCAGTCTTTTAATATATTAACGATAAAATGAGAAACAAACTTCTTCCCACATATTATAATAGATTTATTAACATCTCAACATGTTTCGGCCCTAGGCCATCTTCAAGAGATTCTACAAAATGCCTTAACACGACATCTTATGAAAAATTTAATTTAAGTTTTCTGGAGATACGTTTTAAATAAAGAAATGTGGATGAATTAGAGTTAAAATAGTACTTCCTCATTCACCAGAAGGTCTATCCAGTTGAGGTTGATACTACCCGTCTTTTCGAAGAACGGTTCCTACTATTAATTTATAGTCATAAAGTTAGTGAAACTCTGGCATGCTCTAATTACTTACATATAACAACCATCTTTTATTTGCAGGTTGTAGTTCATTAGGATCATATCTTAGTAATATTTCTCTGAAATATCAGTATACCTATACAGCATTCCCCTTCCTCAAAAAAGAAAAACATTCCATTAATGATTTATTTCTCTAATCTAGCTATTTTGCATTCGTCCCGTTTCCTTATTATTTTCAAATACTTATACTTTATCTTTCAATTCGAAAAAATGGAACAAAAAGACGGTTTACATAATGAAATTTTTCCTAGACTTTTTGCTGATAGTTTTGAAACTAGCCAGTATTTGTATCAGTTGTAATACCTACTTACATAATTTAAAACATATTCAAAAATAAGTATAAGTGTGGTAAGGAAATAATTACTTTGTACGGAAAGGATACTTGCTAAGTAGTTCTTATAAAACAGAGTTACGATTAGAATACACATTCAAGTAGTAAAATTGGGCACAGATATACTAAAAATAATCGATCTAACCGGATTACCAGCTGCAACAGTATACAATTGCAGAATTTTAATCAAACATTAACCAGTAGCAGTCCTACCTTTTGGCGTTTCATTTTAGAAAAACACGGCAGAATTAATAAAACAAGGTGTAACTACTTTTTTCAACCACCCAGCTTCCACGTCCAATATTATTCTTTCTTTACTTCGCTGTAAATTTCGTATCCCTCTTCAGTGATAGATATTGTTGTGTGTCACTAATGACAAAAAATAAAAAAATATGAACAGTTTAAGAAGAACCAGCTTATAATGTGAATATTAAATTTTTTACAATAATTATCTAAATAACCCACCCACTACGCTTACCTGTAATTTCCCAATTAATTAAATGTTTGTGTGTGTTTTTTGTATCCGCTATCCTCTTGTGCGCGTTGCAATCTCCTCCCTGTCGTTTCCAATCTTGTTATTCCTTTTTTCAGGTTTTCATCACTGTTCACTAGTTTAATTTTGATGGTTGAAGGTCTAATGGGCACTTATAAACTTTTACTTGTTTTCAACCGTTGTATTTTAATTCAAATAGGTTTTCATGACTCGTTTTTTCTGTCAGTCGTCAAAACTTGTAAAAAACTGTCCCCTCCTTTTTGTTTTTTCGTTTCACCCAGGCATACCACTCCGTAAATTGCCAAATGTACTGCTTGATATTTTTTAAAGATGATTTTCGTAATTCCAGCTTGAAATTTATGTTTGTTGCCGAAATGGATGTAATTATGTATTATGTGTGTTTGTAATGTGTTTTTACAATAAATTTTGAGGAATAAAATTTTTCACATTATAATCTGGGTTTTTTAATTTTTGCCCGTGCACGCCGTTGGCTGGAGTTATTTTTTTTTTAACTTTTAGTTTAATTTAATTTAATACTTTTTTTTAATTTTAATTTAACACTCCTAACACCAATAATGAGCTAGTATGAATAATAACAATAATAACATAACAATATACATAATTGTATGTTCCTCCCCAGAATGGTAGGAAAGCCATCTGCGTCCAATTTTTCTCATCAGTTTTACTAATACGTTTTTGTAAACTAAGCAAATCTTATTGTTAGTTACTTGTTTATGGTCCTCTATATCATGTTTTCTTAACAGTAGCGCCAAAGTACGAAACATCCGTGCATATATATTTAGTAATATTTGTATTCAAACATAAGCTTACTGGAACAGTTCAAACTTCTTGCCAACAAGAGCAGCAGCGGAATGCAGGAACCGGAGAAATCATCCGGTGGGGAGTATTATACAATTCTCTTCCCTTTAGCTTCACAAATATGATCGTTAGCTTGGCGTGTACGTCTATTTACTTATTATATAGACGTGCAGGACCTTTCGTCCATATATATTATTCACTGAGGCGTAGTATATAAAACATTTCTGCGCCAAAAGCAGACAGAGTAAGCGACAGAGTTATGATTGTTTCGGCGAGAGCACCGTCGTCGTCTAGTTTTAATGACTTCGTTATCTGGCCGCGGCCGCGGACCAGAGCGCAAAAACAATTAAATCAACCGATGGTCATTGGAAATCTCTCGAGATAACGAACTCATTAATTCTCATTTGCCAGGGCCAGTTCCGGCGGCTCATAATTGGCAAACTCTCATTTTGTTTGTTTTCGCTTTTCCGGATGTCCAATCGCGTACGGCCGGAGTTGTATGACGGTTTTGGTTTCCAATGTTGTACGTATGTATGTATGTATATTGTTCCATGTAGCTTGGTAACAGTAACCGGATCGCTCATTCCCTGGTTTGTAAAAAACTGCAACTGTTAACCTTCGCCAAATACAAAAGGTTTAATATTAATTACATTCGTTGTTTAAAAAATTAGAACAACTACATATTACTAATTCTAGAAGTGTCATCAATAGAATTAGTTGAAAAGACACAGTTATTTCGTTAACAGTTGTAGTTCCACATAAACATTGATGTTCGCTTGGAATAAATGTTTTAATATTTAGGTTTAACTTTAAGTTTAAGCTTTGTTTACTTATTCAGCCTAACTAATTTAGAACAAATTCGATAATTTTGCCGGAAAATACTGCTTACTCCCGCTAACAACACCTAAGTTGAAAATCCGCAGTGAAGTGTGCAGACGTAGCAAATTCGAATAATTTTCAGGAAATTTGAAGCTCATAGATCTATTATTTCACTTATCATGTAGAATATTATAATGCTGAAATGAGAACGAAAGCACTGTATGTAATATTGGAGAGGGTATTTATGATTTAGGACCTGAGCGCACGGAATTAGTTTTACCGGCCAACAATACATACATACATACATAGGCTAGTCATATAAGCACCCTTTAAATGCACTGCAAAATACCTACGCGAAATTATGTTTCAATAAATTGAAAATTATTATAGTTTTTGATGTACATATATTATAAAGATTTGGCATTAATATTATCAGTGTAGTGGGTAGTATTCTTTAGTTTTCATGTAACCATTGCAAAGTGTATACCGTGTGTCCCAATTTCGATGCTCACCATTGGTATCTCGGTTATTAGAATACATAGAGCAATGGTTAAATGGGGAATATTTTGCAGAATTCAATCCTCGCAACTAATCTTGTTTCAAATTTCACTCAACTTTTGTCATTTTTAAAAATCAAATTGGTATTTGTCGATTTCATTATTCCTCGATAACTGAATAACGCTTAATCTGACCTGTTTTAAAGTTTTACATTGTTGAGACACTTTTTTAAGACTAAACTTAACAGAAATCCTTTATTGTCGTTTGTTTTTAAGTTATTCGCGCTAATTTTTGTTTTTTACATGGTGACCAAATTGGATTTTGGATTTGTTAGATAACGCTTAAAAAGTGCTTTTCAACGATGTGTAACATGCCTGAAATATTTTTAGTTAACAGCAACTTTAAAAGAGGTCAGATTAAGCGTTCTTCAGTTATTGGGGAATAACGAAATCCACAAGTACCAATTTGATTTTTCAACATTTTTTAAAATGAAAAAGTTGAGTCAAATTTGAAGCAAGATTAGTTGCAAGGATTGAATTCTGCACATTATTCGCCATTTAACTATTTATCTATGTATTCTAATAACCGAGATACCAATGGTGAGCATCGAAATTGGGACACGCGGTATAGCAACAATATGACTTAGCCAGCATTGAAAGTCAGTTATACACAAGTAACTGAAATTTTAGTAAGACAATAGCAACAAAACACTGAAGGATCAGTACAGTTACTTTGGTGTTCTTAAGAAAGCTATTTTTGACAAAGAAAGAGAAGTTAATTATTTTTGGGGTTACTTCTAGAGAATATGGAAGTTTTGCAGAAAAACTTTATTCAAAGGCATATATGTTACAAGATTTGATAGAAAGAATGTAGAGTGATAAAATTTGCTATTTAAACTTACTTATAATTTTGTAGGTAACTACTTGCCGTTAATTTCCTTCAATCAAAGAAAATTTGAATTACTTATGCTTACATTTATAGTAGATTTTTCTAATTGATTTGCATTTTCTCAACAAATGTCCGTTAGTAATCTAAATAGTAAGATCTTTAGTAGGTTAGTTGAATGCATTCATAGGGCAGCATCTGCAGATAACGACAACTTGTTACAGTTCGTAAAGGAGTCACTAGCTAGATGGTGATTACACACGTAATTCGGTTTTCATCAAATGCAAGTAGCATAGCTAAATATTTATCAACTTTCATGGACTAAACGATTTTACTGAATAGTATTTAGCGCTTTTGCAGTTCAGATTGTGTTTTTCGTTATGTATGTGCTTGATCGTTACTTATTGTTAGTACAACACTTTGTTGCCGATTTGCAAGATATGGTATAAGCCATTGCAAAGGTGTACCCTTTATTCCATGGTAGTGTAATTTCTGTAGCAAAATATCGTGGTTAACCATATCAAATGCCTCAGACAAGTCTACAAACAATCCTAGTGAGCACTCATTATTATGCAAATTGCTGTAAATTCTGTTGAGCATACTAAAAAGTGCAGAATCGGTGCATTTATTCGATCGAAACCGATGTGGTTTGAGTCTAATATATCACAGGTTGAGAGATAATTATTAAGTTATTTATTTTCATTGCAGTATCATAAATCTTAGCAAACGCTTTGTAAACTAAGAAGACGATAATTTTTAAGATCATTGTAATCGGCTCTTTGAAATAACGCTTTTACAACAAAGAGTTTTAGTTTAGATGGGAAGATACCTTTCAGGAAAGAACTGTTAATTAAGTAAGTTATAACAGGAACAATAAATGATGAGAGAGTGTTTAACAATATAGGATGTAATATTATCAAATCCCGTGAATATAGACGTACTCGAGTTTCTTATAATAATCTCTACATCTTTCTCCACAATAGATAGAGAATACAAAGACAGATGAACATACAGGTGGCACCGGCATACATAATTCGATGCTGTTGACATTAAAATTGTTAGAAGGAAAATTATCGCGAACTAAATTATGTAGCAACGAGACAAAAAAATCATTAACTTTTTTACAATAAGTATTCATATTTGGTGTATTATTGCGCCATGTAGCGGTGTGAGTTACTTTAGAATAATAACTGTTGCTACGTATTACAGACCAGGCTGCTTGAGATTTGTTTGAAGTTGTATTGATTAAATAATCATGATTTTCTCGTCGTTTGGTGTGTAAGAAATCCTTATAAAATATTTCAAATTTCTTAAAATCATTACTAAATATAGGATATTATTTTAAGAACAAGGGATTCTTCATTTCATAAATATCCGGACTTATCCAGGCATTTTATCGATGCCTACGTATTCAGTACAGATTTTACGGGAGGAAAATAAATTGAATGGTAGTAGTAAAGTAAAGATTTCTAAAAATTTTGTGAAGACTGTATCTGAGCATTCACATTCATAGAGCCTATTTTCGGATTTAAGAAAAGTATTAAACCTATCTAGTACGATATGATACTTCAAGATTCAAAGTACCATGATCGGAGAATCGCATATGAAACTTTGTAAATATTTTCTAAATAATTTACAAAGAAGTTATCTAAGGAAGTAACAGAATTATTCATTTGACGTGTAGGTTCGTTAATGTAAATTGAAAGTTCCACACAAATTCTTTAATTGTTGCCTTATAGGAAAAGATATTAAAAAGTTAATATCAATTATTACTACCTTTGCCCTTCTTCTTTCACATTCAAATGTTATTTAAATTAAATTTCAGAATGTCTAGGCTAGTTGTTACACAAAGATTATTTTTCAAATAGATGGCAACTCCATCGTGTTTGGAAACATCTCGACAAGAAGATGCTGCTGGCCTATAGTTTTCCAACTTGATGGATTTCAATTGATTTTTGGATTGGCAATGTTCACTTGACAAAAGAACGTCAATGGATGATTGTTTCAGAAGATCTTAAGCTGCTGATATTTTGCTGTGTTCCTGTTAGGTTCCTGCTTCTCTTTTTTTGGTTAAATCGAATAAAAAAGGTTTATACATGTATTTCCTGGCCAAAATCTAGCTGGTTAACTTCATCATAAAATCTGGAAAGAAAAAATACTTTAAATTATGAGTATCTCTTTGAATATTTGCTCTGTAAAACTTCGCATTTAAGGCCTTCGATATTTTTCGATTTTAAGTATATATTGGTCCTTGACTCGAAGTTAACATGGAATCAACATCTTGAACAAATGATAGACAAGTGCAAACGAGCACTAATGACCACCCGAAAGACAATTGGGAAAACATGGGGATTGAGACCACGCATGATGCACTGACTGTACACTGCAGTGGTAAGACCTATGCTAACCTATGGTTGCCTGATTTGGTGGAGTAAAGTTACACAGAAGCAAGCGATTGCAAAACTCGCAAAGCTTCAGAGGTTAGCTTGCCTGTGTATCACTGGTGCTGCAAAAAGCACGCCAACAGCTGCTATGGAGACCCTGCTAAACCTGCCCCCCTTGGACATTTACATAAGGGGGAGGCAAGAATAGGGGCACATAGACTGAAATGCGGTAGAAACTGGAGAACCCAGAATACTTTGGGGCATTCCAGAATAACCACTGAAATAACAAACCCTATTTTTGAAATGGGCTGTGATACAATGATTCCCAAACTCTCCTTTGACAAACCTTTCAAGGTTGTCCTAGATTGGGAGGAGTGGAGTGAAAAGCAGAAACCTGGAATCTGAAGTCAGATCTGGTACGCAGACGGATCAAAGAGAACGACAGGTTCTGGGGCAGGTATATATGGGGGAACCCTAAATCATGAAGAATACATGATATTAGGGCAATATACCACCGTGCAACAAACGGAAATACTAGCAATAGAGATATGTGCCCGCAGGGCCTTGGATAAACAACCAAAGGGTCAGCAGATACACATCCTATCAGACAGTCAGGCGGCCCTAAAAACTCTAGCAGCCTATCAGATAACCTCAAAGCTAGCTTGGGACTGCCTGGAAAACCTAAAAACTCTAGCAAAACACAACAAAGTCACTTTGGTGTGGGTGTCGGGGCATAAGGGCATACCAGGCAATGAAGTCGCAAACAAGCTCGCAAGAAGAGGCTCTGCAACTCAATTCACTGGACCGGAACCGGGTCTGGCGATACCTAAGACTGCAATACGTGGTGCAGTAACTGAGTGGATTACGAAAGCACACCAGGTACACTGGAACAACGTTGAAAGGCAGTACACAGCAAACGGATGATGAGGCAGCCATGAAACAGCCTACCACATTGTATTTGAATGCGCTGCATTGGTACAACTGGGACAGTCGCTTTTGGAGCAAACTAACCAACCAACAGGTCGACCGGAAAGAGATTTACCATACAAGCTATTAAACCTAGTAAAGGGGACAAACCTGTTTTTGTAAAGAAATTCACTTGGTACGGAATAATACAATAGGCCTTAGGCCGCGGTGTTAAGGGGATGACGCGAAACCTGATCCCTAGCCAGTGTGCAAATCAATCAATCAATCAATCTATATATTGAGTTCATTGTCTGTTGCTTTTGGATCCAGATTATACACATGTAGGCTATAACTCACAACACCTTTAATGTTCGAAGACGTGTCTGAACCACGAATGACTTTTCGCTTATTACTGCTTTTATTCGGCTTGATAGTTACAATATTCCATGATTTCCTGTTTAAATTTTCATTGACTATTTTGGGGTAACCTGTATCTTACGTAGATTTTTCTTTCGTTTGCTTATTTCTAGTATCAGATTATAACTATACCGACTAACTCATCATTTTTAATAAAATTTATGATTTCGGTACTACTACCTCTTAAAACGGGAGGCATTATTTTGGATAATGTAGAATAAACATATAGCAGATATTCACGAGAGAAATTTAAAAACACTTGCCTAGGGTATCAAGTCTCCTCACACAATAATATATCTTGGTCAAGGTTGATATACAACTTTTTGCTGAAATACGCCTCCTTCGAAGATATTAAGATATTTACATACCACCAAAAGTTTTCTCTCTGTCTACTGACGTATTGAACGTTTGTGTTCTTCGTAAGCAACTTTCTGAGTTAATGATGCCGATATTGATAGTATGTTATTGACATTTTTGTAGCTACTATCAGTGATTGCACTTTTCCCATTTAATTCTGCAGTGGGTCCCTACTAACAGCTCTAACAGTATTAAACATGGCAAGGTTTTCCACTGTTATTTTCTAGATTCCTATAAAATTCAATAGTTTTATAGTCTATGTACCTACATATCGTTGGCTTAATAAGAAAATTGCCTAACTCCATTCCATGAAATTTTACAGAGAGCTAAAAAACGTTTAATTTTGTAGATTTCTCTTACCTATGTGTGTGTTATCTTGTTCAGATGCTTATTTTGACACAGTTTGACACAGTCTATAAATAAATTAAATTTATTTTTTTTTTTAAATAATGGAGTTAGGCATATTTCCACATAATTTTTAGATTTCTGTGGCAGTTAGGCAAATTGTTAACCTACCTGATGAAAAGTTTAACTAATAATAAAAACTTATTTTTGTTTTATAATTTATCGCAATTGATACAGGTTTTAACTGAAAATATTCATGAAATAATAATATTTATAGTAATATACAGGGTGTATTTGAAATAAAAGAAAATATTGAGACTGGCAAGTATGGCTCACATAATCTTAATATAATGCGGATTTAGGCAGTTTTCTGGCGCCTTTGCACTGACGTAAGTTAGGCAGATTTCTGTTTCGTCATTTATGAGTGGACACAATTTATTTTGATATAGGTAGTTTTCTGAATCGATAGCCACTCATATTAGGATACCGATGGCACTAAAATCCTAATTTTACTAAAAGTGTAGTTAGGCAATTTTCTTATTAAGTCGACTATATGTATATATATTTTTAGTATCTTGGCTATTAATCATTCAAAACGTTTTAGTTTATGTAATAATAATAATAATAATCTTTATTTTGCCCAACAGAATACCCATTTACAGGACAAACATTAAGAATAAATCAAGCATATTTCATACAACCTACCATAATATACTTATATGTAATATGAAAAACAGAAATATAATCAAGAGCAAAAAAAAATGAAAAGCTAAGATATGCTAATATAAAAAAGATACAAATGGCAAGAACATGAATATATAACACAGTAATACTATTAACTATTACACATGACTATACACATTACAAAAAGAATAAACAAGCTATGAAAAAATGTCTACAGATAATTTATTAGCATTGCGGCACCTAATAGCTACCGGGGACGGTAGGAGGTGGCCGTCGATCAAGCAGTTGCTCGCGGTACTTGGAACATAATTTTTTGGAGAAGATATGGCAGTCAATTTTATTTCGAAGTATCTTCATCAAAAAAGATGCAGTTCTCGCCTATTTTCCAACGTACTCATGCGTAACTTAACCATAATATTTTCCAAATCTGCCCCACGATCAAGATAAACACCTGTCATTTTATAAGACACAAACTTCAGAAACCTTCGATGGATTCTTTCCAAATTATAGGAGTGGCATACGGATACAGGATACCATATGATGCTAGCGTAGTCAAGTTTGCTCATAACAAATGCATAGTATAAGGTCTTCATCAAGGATATATCCGCAAATTCCTTGCATGTTCTAATTACAAAACCAAGAGCTCTCGATGCCGATTTACAGAGGTCATTTATATGAGGGACGAAAGTGAAAAGTGAGTCAAATAACACTCCCAAGTCAAGTGCAGATGCAGTAGATGTCAAAGGCAAGTCTTGTATACCGTAAATCGTATCCACCGGAACCGTTTTTCTTGTGTAGCTGACCTTGCAACATTTGGAAATACAGCAGCCTATTTCGTTCACACCAATTTACAATTAGGTGCAAATTGTGTTGAAGATGTTCTGAGTCCGTTATATTGGAGATTCTAGCGTATATTTTCAGGTCGTCTTCACTGAAGCATCACAGGTTAACGAAGTCAATAGGTCATCATGTAAATTATCAATAGTAATGGACCTAGATTAGAGTCTTGTGGGACACCAGACGTCGTAGAGTACTCATATGAATTAAAACCATTATAGTAGACATATGAAGCTCGGTTTGCAAGATACGAATCCATTAGCTTCAAAAATGATAATAATAAAAAAAAAGTAAGTAAAAATAATTAAGTTTAGTAAGTAATATTGAATGGTTAATGGTAACAAAAGCACGACTTATATCTGTATATATAACATCAACCTGCCCTCGATTACCTGCCCTCGATTATACATTAACTTATATATTACGTCATCGTTGCCAGATTAGTAACCGTGGAGCGACCAGCTATAAAACCATGTTGTGTAGGAGATAGAAACCGGTGTACAGCAGAATATATGTATGATATGTATGTTGTCAAAATGACTTGCTCATAGATTTTGGCAAAGTTGCATAGTATGGACACAGGTCTGTAGTTTTGTAATAGTTTATTGTCTCCTTTTTTAAATACCGGAACTACCCTATATCTCTTCCATCTTTCAGGAAACACATTGGATCTAATACTGAGATTTATTAGTTGCGTGAGTGATCCGACAAGTGCAGAACGGCAGAGAATGATGATGCAAGCAGGTATTGAATCGTCGCCTGCAGTAAATTTGTCAGAGAGCTTCGCCATAATATTTAATATAGTGCTTTCCGTGGTCTCATTAATCGATATAGTTGGAAGATATGAGAAGTTTGGCAAGGGCGGTAAATCATTACCTTCTATAAATATTTCAGAAAATAAGTGCGCAAAGGAATTTACAATAATTTGCGGATTATCCAACATTACATCATTATTAAATGCACAATCTGCATGCTATTCTGCACAACGTTATCGACTACGACACAAAAAAAATCCAAAAGGAGGTAAACAAACTCGACAGCTATTACACCAACACATCCCACTTCGAAATAGGATATCGCAGAGGTCCTCCGACTTAGGGTTTACGTTAAATTAAAGCAACAATGTATATCTAGAAAAAGAAAGACAAACGATACCGCCCCGACGATCTTCAAAAAAAAAAGGCGAAACCCATCTGCATTCAGATTTCGAAAAGTGAAACGACGTTTTTTTTTAACTTTTCTCTCTAGCACGTTATGGACACACAATCGGACTTGCACATCCACCCCCTAAACCGGAGGCAGCAGCAAACTTCCAATCTGGCGCCGAGGGATTTAATAAAAAGCAAACTTTGCCGTTGTTCCCAAGGATAAAAGCGACAAAGACAGAACGAATAGCAGTAGCATTGGTTACAGGCAGATACGGTGTTACACTAATACACATTCGTGTGAGTGAGGTATTTGTTTGTATTAGGGATGAATAGCAATTTTACTAACAAATCCGGTTATTTAGTATGCGTAATATCGTTTGCCAGCCGAGAGCGCTAATAGAAAAATATCACTTCCTTTTTAGTGACTTTGTTTCCGGGTGATGCACGGTATTAGTATCTGGTGACTTCATTTTATACAAACTTTGTAATATCCGCAAATTAGCTGGAAACCCACGTGAATAATCAACTACAGTTTGAAAAATGGTTATAAATACCCCTTATTAAATTAAGTCTTACAATAATGAACAATTATATAATTTAACAAGAAATTGTTGAATAATGAATGAATGAATAATGAATGAAATAAAGTTTGGTCTGCTTATATTAAATATAAGTCGTTATTGAGTCAGAGTTATATTTTTCGTTTTCTTTTTTCCTTTATATGTATACAAAAAATTTTATACCTCTTCTAAGGTATACGTTATACCATCTTTTTTTGGTATGTACGCTTGTGACAACTGAATAATGGAAAAAGTTTATATTTTAGTACAACTATGGCTGCGATTAGAAGCAATCCTAACATAAAGGTTACCAAGTTAATTAATGGAAAATACATTAATAGTTATTGAAAATCTCCTGTAATTCTTAACATCTAATTCTTTTTTGGCATAAGTTTTTTCTACTTACATATGTCCGTTTGCACCGTTTTGCACTAAAGCTTCGCTTAACTTGAGGGTCCCTTAACTATTAAGCTTGGTTTAGCTTCAAATGTATTGCACCGTTGAAAATGGAGGTAGGTTTAGTTAAACCGTGGTGATAATCGGCAACATTGCTTTTATGAGTACATTTGTTCTAGTCCTGGGTGAATCGTGTCTGATCGTGTCCGATCGTGACGTATCGAATGTCATTTGTCATTTACGTAAATATTAGCAAATATAGAGACTCAAATATAGTAAATAAAGTCAATAATTTTTTTTTGATCGCGGGTATATTCTTCGGGGGAAACCAAAATCAACTAGGTCTATCCAAAACTTCCAAATCTTCCCCAAACAAACCACCGTCCTCTTCTTCAGCGAAAAATATCATATTTGCCGAACACGATTTTTTAATTAAGCGTACATACAGTTTATATTTATAGGTATATGTACATATGTTGATATAACTTCAAAAAAATAATCACAAGCACATGCACAGGTAAACAACCGCGATGTATGGCACCTAAACATATGTTGCGCAAGCGCATAACTTTGCTTAAATTTAAGGGACCGTTAAGGCTAGAATATTGACCGCTTAATTAAAGCAACACTTAAGGATATTTAAGGAAAGCTTAACTAGCGGTGCAAACAAATTTTTAAATTTAAGTCTGGCTTGATGGTACGCTGCGCTTAAATAATGCGGTGCAAACGGCCATTAAAAGCATAAGTTTCTTTTATATTGCTATTGAACACATTTTTATAGCTTAATTTGTAAGGTAGAGGTTCCCGTAGTCAATTTAAATGAGAACGTAGGCAGAATAAAGTATCGTTCGATAGTATTTTTAAGAAGAAAACTAAACTGACCATGCAACATATGTATCTACCATATAAAACACAGTGTTGTATGGTAGATCTTGAAATAAAACCAAATTGCCATGAACAAATGAAAGAGAAATACTCAATACTTTAGTGTTCAAGCATTATGGTCTCCTAGCAATATGATTGATATGACGGCCTACTTCTTTACTGCTGAGACCGACACGCTACTCTAGTTCTTTCTTTCACATTTCTTTTAACTTTTGAGGTGTTCTTGGTAGACCATTCTTGGCAGTCTTGATTCTTTCCTATAAGAAAAAATTGGGAGACAATTGGGGATTAGACCAGTGATCCTGCTGGACTTTTTTAGTCTATTTCCTGTCCAGGAAAAGCCGCCCAAAACCACTACCAAGCAACTAACTACTGCAAAATATTAGCGACAAAGTCTGCATTCAATGCTTTCTGAAAAAAGTATAGTTTATAGGTGATGGTAGTCCACTTCGCGCAGCCAATGTACATCAACTGAAGACCAACCATGACCATTGTGTATATTTAACAGAGTTTTACTTTCAAAGGTTACCTCATCTCTTCACGTTCTTGCACACACTTTATGTGCACAAGCACGGCACCTGTATAAGAACTAGCTGCAGCAACTACAACGGCACTGGTATTCATTTTCTCTTGTCCGTTAATAGAGATGTATGTATGCATGCGAATTAGATTAGATTAGAGATTGCCCTATTTATGAGGCTTAACGTGGGATTCTCCGTGCCCAGCACTAGAAACCTCGCCCTTGCCAGTCTTTGGCAATAGCATAGCATATGGACTGGCGTTTCTTCCTCCTCCTTGCACAATCTTCAGGTAGCATCTTCCGCTAGGCTTGTTATACATATGCCTACTTAGTCTACAGAGGCCTGTCAGCAGACCTACTATCGTTGTGACGGTTTTACTCTCTTTACCCAGCAGGTGTGTAGTGAATTCAACTTTCCTTTAGGAATTCTTTTGCCTGTCTTTCTCCCGGTGATTTTTAGCACCATTCGCTAGACTAGTTTTGTATCCATTCGTGGCTGGACTTTCTGATTTGTGATTTGATAGTGCCGAAGGATGGGTCACATTTCTCTTCACATCCTTGTGGCTGGGAGCCCAGCCCAAAGTTAATTTCTTTTGGGAGTGCACGTTGATTAACGCATTTACGCAAGCAATTTGGAGTCAATTCTGAACTAGTCGCTTCAAGTCTTGCTTGGCTGTCTGAGAGAATAGCGACGCTTTTACCGGCCTCGGTCTATCTTTCTACTTCTCTAACGCAGTGATGAATTGCTACTACCTTAGCTTGAAAGACCGTTGTGTTCTTACAGAAGTTTATCGAAAGGGCCTTGCTAGGATTTCTTCCGTATATACCTACCGGCTCCTACGCCGTAT
Source organism: Popillia japonica (assembly GCA_004785975.1). NCBI lineage: Eukaryota > Metazoa > Arthropoda > Insecta > Coleoptera > Scarabaeidae > Popillia > Popillia japonica. Next base: position 14,681 of record SMLS01081315.1, read on the forward strand.
TCCGTTTTGGAGCAGTCTGTGTAGCAGTTCAAGTCCGCTCTTAATGGAAGGCCTCTTATCTGGTATTTCCTATCCAGGTTGAATTTCTGAAACATGGCATCGCTTAGCACGCCCGTAATGGATGCCGCCTTAAGTTCATTTATTAGTTTTTGGTGTTCAGCACTGGGCGATCTACTTATCGGTACCTACTTCCTTATGCATCAGTATATATGATGCGGACGTTGCAGTTCCTTGAATGTAGATATGTAGCGCTGGCAGGTTCAAGATAATCTCCAACACTGCAGTCGAGGCCGATTTCATCGCGTCCGTGGAGCAGAGACAGGCCAGTCTCTCAACCCTCTGGGTATGATGTAGCTGACATTCACTGAGTTGAGAACTCTCTAATTCTCAAAGAGCAAAAATAGAGAGAGAAGACTGCATAAGTGTATCAGGACTGTCAAAATTATTTGGTTTCATAACCTACTGTACCATACTGATTATTTACTAATACTATATACTCGGCGCAATACGCTACCAAGCCTAGAATCATATAGCATCATATGTCAAATCTGATTTTTCTTTTACAAGTATATAATAAGGTAAGAACAAAAAGTCGTGTGAAACATGCTTCTTCTTAAAAATAACGTATGCCTCTATTACAAAAATTTCAAATGTGATCACGAGTGCCTCTACATTTGTTGTCTTTGGCTTTAAATATTTATATTTTTTTGTTAACAAGTATTTAGTTTTCTAAAGAAGAACTATTGCTGGTGGTCCGAGACAGCTAGTAGCACCCGTTGACTAGACGTGTAAGCTACCATTACCAATTATTGACGTTACTCAGAATAGTGGATAAATACAAACAAGTTGTCTTTTCTTGTTTCGCTTATTAACAACAGCTACATCCTTTTTACTAATACATCCAGTTTGTAAATCCCATTGTCGGATTTCCAAATCTATTAAGCACAAAGCCAACACACAAATAGTACATATCAAAGAAAGACGTTTTTACTACGTCCTCATTAATTCGACCGGTTTCGTTTTCTTCTCCTGAACAGAAGCCGAATTATCACTCTCGAATTAGTGGCTAGTACACCATTAATAACGACCCAGAGTCCTATCTTCATTTCAAACTTGTGTAAGGGTACGAATCAGGCGGCGGTGTAGTCAAGGAGGGGGTCTAGATGATGCCTAGGCGGTACTACTACCCACACAACGCGGGAAGATTGAGACGAGCGCTTTGTTATCTGCTACTTTGCACCGGATGTTTTCTCCGTGTCCGGAAAGGACAGAAATAGGGGAAGCGAAGAAGGAGCGTAGCGCACTTACCCGAAACCCGAAACGTAGCGGCAAATCGAGGAGACCTTCTTACATCATCCACTTCCATTTGCCGCAAATTAACACGGGTCGCGTGTTACTGTAAATTACACATAGTTCAATTAAAAATACCCGGAGAATTTTTGCCCGACGCCGGGAAAAGGTAAATACCTTTCCGGAATTGTTGCTATCGAGTAATTCGAATACACATTCAACTATTTCGTTTCGTTTCAACTTACGGCATTTTCTGATCGATGAAAATGTGTATTTTGGGATTAGTAAACGTTGAAACTATGTATACAAAGCTCCGTGTAATTGTGCTTTCGTAATGCAGGGCATGTACGTTTGTAGCCTCCCCTTTATGCTAGCAATACATGGATACTTCAAAGACAGTCATACCGCCAAAATAAACGCTTCAGAATTATTGTTTATTTTTGTGGAGAGGCCGATCCTCCATATCAAGAACGAGTGTTAGTAATATTTACATACTCGCATCGTTTATGTTTATGATTTTCATAACTGAGCGTAGATGATGCGAACACATGAATGTGTACGAATGCGTGATAAAAAATATAGAATATAAGTTCTAAAATATTTTTAAGAAGCTTCCATGAATTCACAAACTCTGTTGCATGTATTCAATATTTCAATCATTATACATATGTTTCCACACTTGTTTCGGCGAAATGAGTACGGCGGCGACGCGACGTGCGTAATAAATATTTTTAATAATGAAAACGACCTTTCCACATCGAGTGGTGTTATATTTGATAATTTAGTAATTTAGTATTCTTTGTGACAACTTAATGAATCTTTCGCTGCATCTTCAGAACAACACTTTAAAAATTTCGTATTATACAGTAATTTTTTTTCATCTTCCGCCGCACATATGTAGCTGTGAGTAAACATCATCCACAATTTGAACCGAAACCACAACCGACACTGAATCATTTTGTAATCTTTCAATACCCTCCGCTAGTACATAGCAGTTCTTGCGAATAGTTTCTAAATCACGTTTCACCTGAATATCTTACATCGTCTACATTTTCTGGTTTTCCTTGATAGTTTCCGCGTATCTCGGGTCGAATTGTAAAATTACCCTCTTTACGCCATGAAAATGTTTGCAGTAGTAAAACGCTGTCTACAATTATGTACCCCAATTCGTATTAATCGAATGTAGTGGTTCAGGCACTTTGGGTTCGTGAAATGGTTTTGTACGTTTTGGAAACTTTAGAGGCACTGCCTTTCTAGGAGTTATTAAAGCATTTACTCTTTGATAACATTTAGGTATCAATTGCGTCTTGCTCCTTTTTGCCGAGTGCAGTTATATCCATAGTATAGTCTGTACAACATGAAAACCGCGTCGAATGCTTCTCAACAAAACATTAGAGAGGCAACGTAAGATGGTAGAAAAACGAAAGCGGGTGGACACAATGACGTTAATGACTATTCGACAGAGGATACGTGAAAATAATATTACCTGGCGTAGTACAAAAGTACAACTCCTACTGCCTGAAACACATAACCGTCTTCAGTGGGCCCAGGCGAATATTGATCGGGATTGGAAAAATGTCGTCTTCACAGGCGAGTCATCCTTCTGAGGATGGCTTCCTAGAAAGAAAAACTGGACAGTACGCGAGAGTATAAATGTTCAACGCAGTGTGAAACATTCCGTAAAGATTCATGTATGGGGTAGTGTAATTTGCTTGTGTTCGGAATACTACGCATCTTTACCGGCACATTATCCGTCCGTTCTAAAATGATGTTAAAGAGATATGTCAACATCTGCAAGGAAGTGGAACATAGTGAATGGGGATCATTGGATTCTTCCAGAACACAATGATTCGAAACACCGCAGTCGGCTCTGCACTCAGTGAGAGGCAGAAAATGACATTGCGACATTGAAGTAGCCATCACAGGCTCCAAATCTCAATCCGTTTGACAACGCCTGGGCCTCTTTATTATTTTCCTGGTGAAACTCGTAAAATCCTTCTATAAAACTTGAAAATCTCTGACAAATGTCCATACTTTTGCTTATCATATTCTTTGTTAAAATAATGTGCCGTCTGGCATAAATTAATTTGGTGGTCTGTTGCAATATAACTACATATATGTAGCAATTGTTTTCTGATTCTTAGACCAATTCGCGTAATTCATTTTCTCGTACTTAGCTCTATTGTGTGTAAGTATGTGAGCTTTTTAATACGGTAGACTTTTTTTAAAAAACTACAAAGTCAGCTCAATTTTGTACAAATTTATTGATATGAATTAATACTGTGTTAAAACAAGGAAATTGTATAAAGTTCCTGCTTGATTAATTAAATAATATATTTTTACAAAATTTGTTAGTCGCAAAATTTTAGATCGACAAAAGTACACCACCCGTATATTGAAACGTTTTCCAATAGTAGTTTACGTAGTGCAAGATATAACTAAATAAACTATCTACCGCAAGCTCTAGGATTCAACCTTTTCATATACCTTTCTTGTTTACTTCAAGATTATCAAGCTGCAGGAAATAGAAATACATTTGGAAAATTGAAGTTTGGAGTGAACGCGATTTACTACAAAAAAAATCTTATAAATAACTCACTATATCTGAACCAGAAAATTTCTGGCAACATTTCATTAATTAAGAGTTTGCAAGTAATATCGGTAATCTTTTTCATACATGAAAACTGTAATCGTTTGTAGATTGAACTAATGCTGTTGTTTTGTAATCGACGTTTTTCAGTTTTCTGCGTTTCCTAGAAGGACGAGAGAAGATTTTCAAGTAATTGCATCACAAGTTATATTTAATTCGGTTGATCCTTCTATTTCTTCTGAAAGCAAAATTAGGGGTACATACACATAGGTTATATTTTCATTTTTTATGACATTGACATAAATTGCAATGATATTTCAATTAGGGATATAATTCCGTATAATTATATATCAATTGTATGTAAATTAATAGAACATTGATAATGATTTTACCTTATAAATATCAAATAGCACAGAGATAGGGAGCAATAGTTTTCAACACCTAATAAATACTATAAACGTAGTTTCATTGTTAGTACGCAATAAAGTTACTAATTGTAATCAGAATTGCAATGAGAGATTGGATAGCACCTGATGAACGGTAATATGTTGTTTAAAATTTTCGTATGCCGGGAGGGATATTACCCGCAAATTAACAATTTATCTGCCACTTATTAATCGAAATAATGTGTTCCATTTACATGGTCATAAACAAATTACGGCCAGCACATAAAAAAGTGTAACATGAATTGAAAATAATTCATATTAAAAGCTTATAATTCTAATTTAATATTACTGAGATAAATATCCAAAATAATTTAATGTGAGTGAAAGGAGTATATAACAAAATGTTAAGCATGTATGTATACGGATAGGCGATTATTCTGCGGTCTGATCTTATGCAGTGTTTGGAGAGCGTCTATTGCCATTCAATTCACTTTTAGATAGTGTAGAAGATCCAATAAATTTGTCAAAAAAAACATAAAAAAAAGTAAACTAAAGCACCCAGGACAAATTTTGGGTACAGTTTACAAGACTACTTAAATTTTCCCGTACAAAGTAACTGCAACTATCTACTGTGTCTGGAGAGCACAATTGGGAGGGCTACTTCTGTATGGTGCATGCAGAAACTTGTTTTTCAGGTATCTTCGACTACTTTTGTGGTGCATTTAAGTTTTCTCAGCTTTATTAGTACTAGGACTATCATTGAAGCTCTAGCTGTGCAAATTGAGCACATAACTGTATCCCATGGCTTTATAACAAGACATTACCACAAACCTCATCGAAATCATTTTTCAAACTATCTGTATTCATTGATATTACTGACGAATCTACCATGCTGCTTTATCTCAGACCAGCAATTTGTCGCTGTCATAAATTCCTTTCCCAATGTAACAAATAGCTCTATTTTGGAAGATCATTCATCACGTTGAGTTGCTCATCTTCTTGCTATTCACTACTGTCAAACTGTCATGATGCTTCACAAACTCAAGTGGATCAGCTTTACACATTCGGTGATCAGTTCTTTTTTATCAACAATGTCTATTGCTATCGCATTACCCAATTGTTGCGATTGGTCCCAACGAATTTCGATTAGATATATTTACCATGACAAATCAGCCACCTTAGGAGAAATATGAGTTTACGACAGGTTTTAGAAAATACCTGTCGTAAATGGAACACACAAATTTTGCACATCCTGTATTGTGAATGGAGTCCAAGCACGCCCATTATACCGAATCACAATAGTTATATATCACAATAGAAATAGGACAACACTACAGCGTTAGATAACAGTGATTTATTAAAATTATTTAGAGTATGTCTGTGAGGATATATTTATTGTAAGTTACTATATGCCCATTTAATATTTACGATAATGTTGTCTTTAAACCGCATGTCACTACGAGTTTTCTCTATGCTACCTATTTGAAGTCTAATAAAATCATTACCATGCAATCTAGTTAATGAACTACAAAACACCTCAAAACAAGACCTACCTTTAATAAAACTCAAGCAATGAAGCAATTTCACAAATCTGCTGTAAATCGTTATTAATTACATCAACAGCTAGTCTCAGCATAGAAGTGATTAAAACAGAAGAATTTATAACAAAAATGAGAATGCGAAGTATAAATTGCATACCACAGGGGAACCAAACCAGAACGTTGTGGACGCCAACTTCTAAGAACTTTAACTAAGCTTACAAGATCCTGAGCTTAAAGTACATACAACAGTGTGTCCCAAAAAGTTTTATACAAACGGAGAAAATGTTTATCTGATATTTCACAAAAAAATGTTCTTAAGAAAAAGCTCTGGATAACTTATACATCTATAATTAAGTACAGAATTTTCAAAATATTGGCTGGAATACAGGGAAAATCAAAATCATGATTTGCAGTGAAAGTAAAATACGTTCAAACTGTAGTGGATGGCAAAGTGTTCAGTGGGATTGTTACTAAGTAGCAAACGATTACTCTGATATACTTTGACTGTATACCTTTTCTTTTAAGAGTAATGTCTGGCGATCTTGGAGACCAAAGAAACTCCATGTACCTCCCAATCAATTTACCGTTAAAAGTGTAGAGGAGAAAATTCCGAATAGTTCTGTTACAGTGACATGGTGCTCCATTCTGCTGGTACCACATTTTTGCTCGTTCATTTAGTGGTAATTCATTAAGAAAGTCAGATAACTGATTATTTAAAAATTGTAGGTATTCATCATTACTCCACCATCGACAATTTTGCGAACTTACTGTATCACTTGTCGTGTCATAATTCTGCTGTCTTCCAATTCTCCTCGGATACAAGCACAAACTTCGAACCTTCGGTCAACATTTCCTTTTTTTAACACATTCATGTAACATTTCGTATTTTTTGACAGTTATTAAATATTGCAAAGCACTCTATCAAGGACGTGTAAAAAACACAAAATCAAGCGCTTATTATAAACGGGATCTTACGATGTTTCATACTGCGCATCAATCTAACAAATGCTGATGTGTATATTGAAATAGCTTTTAATTGGCATCTACAAGTGGGCATGATTTTTTTGCTACTTAATAATAATTTCGATTAATATTTTGCTCTCCACTACAGTTTGCATGTTTCTCACTCCAATTCAAGATTTTGATTTTCCCTGTATTCCAACCAATGTTTTAAAAATGTATTAATTATGGATCTACAAGTCATGCAGAGCTTTTTATCAAGAATATTTTTTCTGTAAAACGTAAGATAAACTTTTTTTCCATTTGTATAAAACTTTTTGAGACACACTGTATATTGTAGTTTCGTAATTATCAGTTAGTGCTAATATTATATAAGTTCAATTACAGAAGGATGTAGTTTATGACCTATATTCATAACGGAACGCCAATTTTTCGAATTTCAACTTGAGGTTTTGTATAGTTGGCAACTTATTATTAGTATTTTACACAGCCGCCAGCGTAATACTAGCTTACGGTCAGATGATGCCCTTATAAATGGTACAAGGATTATGACAGCGATTATATGAAAAAGAAGCGACGGAAAGTGCTAATTTAGCGCAATTGATACCCGCGATTTTGCTACTCAACCAATGCATTCGCAAGTTACAACGGTTTGAAATAATTTCGAATTAAAATATTAATTAATATAAAGCTGAGACATCGTCTAGATATCTCGGCTAGTTTGCTCTACTTTTTGTTGTTTTCTTATCTTTTCTGTAAAAGCCTGGGAGTATTGTTATCCATTACGCCTTGAATGAGCTATTCGGCTGTCACGAATGGGTAAGTTGAAATATTGAAAACATGAAGTTATTTTGATTTGTTAATGTTACTTACTTAATATTGTATATTACATCAGCAATGTTTGATTAGCTAACGGAAATTACCTATTTCTTTTCGACAAATCTATCCCAGTATACTATATATGTATACTGACAGAACAGAAAGAGCTGGAGTACGGTACACTCACTTCATTTGCATTGCCAAGGTGTAATGTTAGCCTCCGGTTATGGGCAAGGTCCAAAGCAACGCGAAGCTACCAAAGTAAAAAGCTGCAGTTGCCATTTACCCCTTCGTGTTATTCACCCCTCAACAAGATTTATGAACCTTGGGCTACCATTTTTCTTAATTAAACATTTCGTAAAATAGCCCTCCATCATCCTTTCAACCTCTTCCCGCGTATACTCCAGTAGAAAGTACCAACGTCAGTTGCTTTAATAAAAATGTGACGATGCAAACAAAATATTTGTATATTCACTCAACGCGAGCAGATTTAATTAATTTCGTCCTATTGGTTTTGTACACCGCACAAGGCTTTATACAGGAACGCATCAGAAAAAAGAAATTCGTCCGTATGTGTGCACTGGTTGTATTACTATGAATATCCGTTGAAAGGACGTGAGAGACAAAACAAAAGAAACCGCTGAAAAGTTTTCATTCATTTAAATTATTATAACTTGAAATAGCTGCGTTTATGTATTTCAGAAGCCGACATCAAATTTATAATGGGCTTGCTTAAATATTTAGATTCTCTGTCAACAATAAGGCGATTCACTGTCTTTATTTCAATCTCCGCTTAGAAAATGGTTCCTTAAAAGCCTGACTTGAAGATTTTTAATTGCAGGATAATGTACCGATTTGAAAACTTGGCTTTACTTATTTATTTTCATAATTTTTTTTTCGTTCGTTTTGATATGGCAATAAGACAGCCAGCTTAATACGCAGACCATTTCAATCCAAGAGAGCCATCTCAAATAACTACTATTGCGATTAGTGTAACATTTCCACATTACTTTTGCTTGTAACATAGGACAACTTTTAATGTTGAGCCTGAAGATTCATTAGTATTCCTTGAAACCTAACAGTCCCATCCTTCCTTGCCTCACAGAAAGTTCTAATAAAGGAGATAGGTCTTGTTATCATTCATTCAAAAAGGTTTCTAATTCTGTTTACGGAAACATGTAAGCAAAAAGTGTAATACTCGTAAACTGGTGTAATAAAGAACACGACTAAAATGAAGTGGCTCCAAATGCTGTCCTGGCATTTTTCAATATTTTTTGTGATCACCAAGGTAACTTCTATTTGTTTTTGTTAGCTTTGAAAATTGCAATTTGTTGAAGAATAACAACAAAAAACGCAAACGAATTGTTGTATTTTGTTAATAAAATAAATTCCAATCCATATTACTTTAGTGGTGTTTTATTATACAGGTTTCAACTAAGGCGCTTTTTCCTTTAGGCATGATTGACTCGTAAGGCGCAATCCTAAAAACTGGCCTCTTTTATATGAAAAGTGACAGATTTTTGAATTTTATATATAAATCGTAGCAGTAATTACTTGGGGTGGTTCGTTTCAACTGAAATATCCTGTAGAACAACTTTTAATATATTTGGATGTACTGATAAAAAAATTGTACCCCTCTGTCCCGCAATACTTTCTCTATAATGTGTGAAAAAGAAAATAAAGTGAGGAAAATTTTGGGCATCTTTTTGCGCACCCAATTATTTACAGCGCAATTGCTTTGCGGTCGAGTTGGCCCCAAAAAGAAAAATTTTGCATTAAATGACAGAATTCGCAATGTGTTATTAAACAATAAAAAAAAACAGAACACTGCACGAAAACGTCTCTGCATCGTCGTGTAAAAGTTGGATCCATTCCCGGATATCTTTGACATGGTTCACATTGATAAAAACTGGTTCTGTCTAACTCAGGAACAAATCCGCTATTACCTTGAACCACACCAGGTTGAACCGTATCGCCAGATAAAATCAAAAATATTCATAACAAAAGTGATGCTTCTTGCCGACGTTGCTCGACCGCGATATGATTCACATAAAACATAAATGGTTTGATGGACAAATTGAAATTTGGACATTTATAAAAATGCAACCCGTAAAAGTATAATTTTCACCCCAGTTGTTGCTGATAAAAATGAGTATCGCAAACTGGTGATTGAAAAAGTACTTCCAGCTATTAAGTCTAAGTGTCCTGGAAGTCCTATAGAACGAAGTAAAACAATTTTTATTCAACAGGACAACGCTAGACTTCATATTTTGCCAAACGATTCCGAGTTCGTTCAACACGCCAAGAAGATGAAGTTGATATTCGCTTGATCTGTCAGCCGCCAATAGTCCCGATATGAATATCTTGGTATTGGAAAACTACTTTTAAATAAAAGTATACCAACTGCGGGGTAACATCGGCTCAACCGAAAATGTACATATGTTTGAATTTTTATAGGTATATCCCACAAATTTTGATAAATGTTAGTAATTTCAACTGTAATTTGCTGATGGCACCTCTAGTCAGTAAAACACATGAACTTAGAACTTTTAGACCTTCTCGATAGGCGGCAGCACTGTTTTAAGTGAATAAGTTGTTTGGTTTTGTGAAAAATATCTGAAACTTTTGTATGGTGAAACTGTATTTTCAATAGAAAAAATGTGGTAATTACAACGAAAGTTACTAGATATGATTGGTAAAATAATGTAAGTTTAAATTTCAATACATTCTTTGCTGTATTCATAATATTTTATGGAGTTTGAAGAGAGGCAAGTTTTATATGCCAATGGGGTAACATTGGCCCATAAGAACAAAGCTTGAACTCTGTTATCTCATAACTATATGACACAATAAATGCAAGATAATAGAATATAATACTTCTTTTTAGTCTGTTTTGAAAAAAAGACCTAGAACACACATGCACCAAGTATATTGAACGAGTCATGGATTTTTTCAAGACTTCTACATCAATGATGCTCTGTGGAAACGCAAAGGGAGAAGTGCCTAGCTCCATATGTTGTTTACAGAGAACATCTATGGACAACGTGTATGGAAAATGGATCTGCAGGGTGTAGATACAACCGCTTAAAAAGTGGATGGTTTGACGGTGCCACATTCGAAGATTGGTTTTTCGGTTTGCTGTTACCAAGACTTAAGAAGCAAAAAGAAGTGAAAGTCCTTATTGGCGACAACTTGTCTTCCCACATTAATGTGACAGTTGAATGCATGCCCAGTGAATGACATTAAATATGTATGTTTTTCTCCTAACTTTACATACCTTACACAGCCTCTTGATGTCGCATACTTCCATCCAACGAAAGCAGCCTGGAGGAACATCTTGAATGCATGGAAGGAATCTGCTAAAGGGATTCGATATAGAACACTCACCAAAGACAGAGTTTCATCGCTTCTGAAGCAACTAATGGCGATACTAAAAGAACAGAAGGAAAATAATTTGGTTTCTGGTTTCAAGAAATGCGGAAATCTTCTCATGCAATAAGCAAGAACTCATACATCGTTTGCCAAACAAAGAGGTGGAGACGGAGTTAGTTGGCAATGTTTTTATGGGGCAGTTAATTCAAAGAAGTGAACTCGGCGTAGGAAATTACCTTACAGCTTAAATTTTAATGCTTCCATATTAAAATATACATTATGTAAATAAGAGGTTATTTTGAGGATATAATGGGCCAAGATGAGTCTGAATGCATTTCATTATGGAAATTGGAACTTGCCAGATCATTGGGCCAACATTAAAAAAAAATTTGTAACTCATAAAAGTAAAGCAACTTGTTTCCAATGACTCAGGATTCTTTATTACTTCATATAGCAGCCATTACATAGTATTTCATTAAAATAAATTAGTAGGCGCTTCGTTACAGAAGTTTACTTTTAGAAGGGTGAAAAAATTGCGCCAATGTTACCCCAGTTGACGGCACTAACTTTTTGTAAAAAAAATATTTTTAAAGAAACATCTAGCAATATGAGTCCACAAAAAAGGAGGAAACTTTCAACTATTATGGGACAGAGGGAGTAATTTTTATGTGATCATGCAAACGAGAAATTATACGTACATATAGCGTGGATGTGAAGCAAGGAAGTAGCAAGTAGAATAACATAATACCTTTAATTGAATAAACTGAGTACCTAAACCAGAGAATATTACACGTCCTATGTACCTGTAAAGGAGTATATAATGTAAGCTGACGGAAAACTTACATATAAAGACGTATTGTACCTTATAAACATATTGTAGCTTCTAATTCTTAAAAGTTTACTACAAAATATACAACATATGGTGAACTAGCAGTGCAAGAGCTTTTATATTAGAAGAACTATTCTCATGCAGCGTTTTTTATTTCTTACTGCAACCTTTATGTTTTGATAGTAGGAATACTCGTAAGTAACGAATAAAGTATAGCCGGTATTTTGTGAATTCTAGAGGAAAGGTTTCAATTTATATGATACTTTAAGTAAAATTCAAAGATGTGATACATGCCCTGTCTAACTGAAACTAGCAGCTGTGCTTTACCACTACCACCATACTAACAAACTGTATATAAATAAATATATTTTTTTTTTTATCTAAGTTTAGAAAACTATTCTACATTATTTTATTTGGATTATGTTTCCAAAACGCACTCACAAATATTTAGCCTTCCAACAATGTTCAGGATCCCTAGAACATGTCGCCATTCACTAATTTCGGTCCTCCTCAACATCGTATATAATAATCTCTATATTTATCGTCCCTACAGACTACTTCCTAATCTCTAATTTTGTATTAAGCAAACACGACGAAGAGCTAGTTGGAGACGCTAAATGCGCCTGTAGAGATCAATCCCTTTCAAGAAAATATAAAATATATCTAAGAGGTTTCTGTAAGCCCGCTCTGTAATAATAACCCGCATTAAACCGAAGCATTTGCTGAGTTGTCGTATGCTTACGATCCGAAATACTCCTTTGAATGATGGCTTTTTCGTCATCAGTCTATTTTTTGTTCGCCTTTGTAGACTCGCCGTCACAGAGAAGAGGTTTACTTAGGGATGTGATATATCGTCAAACACGACGTACTAATCTCCCAATTGCGGATAAAGTACAAAAAGAGTTTTTCTTTTCGAATCATTTCGTTCTAATCAGTGAAAATGGTTTATAAGTTGTCCAATAGAATTCATGATAATATACGGGTTTCCCACGGAAGTGGCTTGTTAGAAATTTTCGGACTTAACGAACAACTTCAGTTTTGAAAATTTTGGTTTCGCAATATTTTGGTACTTACTTCCTTTCTAAAATATTCTCAAGTTTTTTTGCACTTCCGGTTAACTTTGTTATTTTAAATGGAACCTCCTATATATTATTACGTTTTTGAATTCAGCATCAAATTCTATGACGATTACAACTAGGCTTTCCTATACCTATCTTCAACTGTTTCTAAGATTTTTATAAAAATTTTGACATTTACACCGTCATATTTAACTGATTAATTTTCACATACTGCAAGTGCCAGAGGTTTAATATTTTAAAACTGCCAAATACTAGCATTGTTTTGCCAAAACGTAGTAACATTTTTTCTTTATATCATACAGGATATTCAAAACTTGCTATACTAACTTACTATACAAACTATGCTATATCAAACAATTTTTAAAGTTATTTTCGAATAGAACACCCTATATATTTTGGCACTGTTGGACGCAAAATTCAATTCTACATCGATTTGCTGTAACACCCCTATACCATTAGCATCTGCAATAGTTTTCTTTCTATTCCCATGTTATTTATTAATGCCTCCAAATGGCGGAATATTTTATCTAGTAAGCTATGATTTTGACATTACAATATATTATTGTTTTCAGGAAACATTATTGCTGTAAACGTATTTTGTGTTA
>SMLS01081324.1:0-11884 GCA_004785975.1 Popillia japonica
TATTATTATTATTATTATTATTATTATTATTATTATTATTATTATTATTATTATTTATTATTATTAATTGTGTTATACTGATCAGTTAATTTTTTTTTCATTTTGTGTTTTGATACTTTAATTCTTACGTTGGTAGACTTGACACTTCTCGTTACTTACTTATTTGTCAGGTACTGAGATTCCCTTTAAACTTTTATCCCTATTTGGAAACACCATAGTGTATGCATGCCAACATAGTAGAATTCCATTGGCTGGCAAAGGGTTATACTATTGAAGACTACGTTAGAAGGATGACTAAATTTTCTAAGAATATAAGAAAAAACACACAGAGTAGGAATTTCTAAAGATAGATCCACTGATACATCCTTCCTTGATATTTTATTAACTTGTCTAGATTACAGAATTTGTAAAGCACTGCCTATATTGCAATGTAAAGACTGTACAAGGTATGATAGTCAAGATTGGAAACTTTTATTGTGTGATAGATTAGATGATCTGCTTGCTTCTCCTCTAAAGTTATTTATGACTTAATTTTGGGAAGAGTTCCAAACAATGGGCCCATAGTTTTATAAAGTGTGAGCTAAGTTTGCTTTTCTAAAAAATGGTCTGATAAGTTCGGTTTAACTGGTTGTTTCTCTTTCAAAGCTTTTTATTATTTTTCTTTTGGGAAATTTGAAAACTTAGTTTAGATCTGAAAGAGTTTTCTTATTTTAAAAACAACGTTCAATTGAATCAAACAAAAAAATTGAATCGTTAAATACAACCAACCTCTGAAATTAGAACCTTGTTTACTTCAACTTTTTTTTGGAGGTTATGTTTATTCAACGCTTTCGTGAATTGATGAAGATAGTGTTTAACGGAGAATTGCAGGAAAATTCTTGTTTTTCAACTAACTGATTGAAGATATTTTTCAAAGAATCCATTGGATGTTTAAAATTAATTAATTTTCAAAATAATCTTGGAAATGTCAAAATATTATACAATGCGTCCAACTACTTAAAGTAAAAAATCCACCGAACAAAATCATTTTAACGGTCCAACCGGTTTAATGAAGTTTAACTTGTTGTTTGGAAACTTTTTTATTGAGTCTTTTTGGGAAAATGTAGCAGTTCTAAGTTGTGGTTTGAAAAATTGTAAAGTCTCAGAAGCTTTTTTAATATTTGAGGTTACTTTCAATTAAGTAAAAAAAGCTTTAAAGTTTATAATTTTTGTGGAAGAAAATGCGTCAGATCTCTAATTTTTTTTGGATCAGCAAGTTATTTCTGGATTTTTATCCAAGATTATGAAGTAATTATTGAATAAAAGAGACTGAGCTTGGAGCATGGATCAAACCTTGCTCTAGTGATGTTTAATTCAAAATCTGAAATAAGATTATGGATACAAAGAAATTGAGGGTATTTCGATCCAATTTGATGTCACAGGTCAAGGCTATATCGTTTCGTAATTTATGTAGTATCTTGAGTCCTGGTAAATTATCATTTCTATGTCGTCTAAAATCTGTTACGTCAAAATAATGTTTACATATTAATACTGCATCACAACATATTTTGTAAAAACACCTGCTTGTTTGACTTTTGATACCTATCTACATATGTAACACCAGAATTAAAAGAAACAGACCTATAAATGTTTTCGTTTTTGTTCTTTATTGGCTTGGCATTTGAGTTTTTAATCTTTTATTTTTATATTTTCGTATAAAGATGTTAATTTAAAAAGTTCAATCTTATGAAGAGCTATTTTAAATGATATTTAGAAGCAATGGGTATTGTTCCTGTTTAATTATGGGAATATTTGCGGTTTACTTTTATTCTATATTTGGACCACATTACGCACATATCGTTCTTATTTATAAATATTTAAGGAGTGACACATTTCAATGTGAGTAACTCTATTTTTTATACTGATACAATTACCAAGTTTTATGTTATTGTATCGAATTACGTAGTAGAACATTTATTGAACAAATTCTATATTACTCTATTAAGCAAAGTAATACTACTTTAGATCAATAGAATTCGTAGAATTTCAAGGGGTTAAATACGATATTAAATACAATATAATAATAGAATGTGGTATTATGAAGGTATAAACACCCTTATTACGTTGTACCTGACAATGGATTAACTTTAAATTTTGGAAATTAATAATGCGGTGGTTAGTAGCGTCATAAATATGAAAGTTAATCTGCTATTATTTGAATACAATCTTAATCTTTGACATTATTAACTCTTAACAATTTATAAATTCGTACATTTTCAATTTCTTCGAATATTAAATGTAAATCAATAATTAGAATTTAACTTGACTTCTTAAAGACCTAGATTCTATTGTTTTGGGAAGTATAGATTTGAATTTAATACGTCCCCAATGTTAATTAGAACTTTTATCAAATGTAACGTTTGAAGTTTGACAATGATTAACAAGAAATTATTTTTAACATAACTTTTATAATTTGTACAATAAGAGGGCTGCCTAATAACGTTGGAGTTCCACAAGGATCAATTTTAGGTCCTCTATTTTTTTTTTACGTTTTATCAAAGATCTTTTGTTGGTATTGTACAATGATTCAATCAGTTTATATGCAGATAACGTTGCTTTAGTGGAAACACATAAAAACGATGATATTTTAGCTAGAGAATTGTAATGACTTGCTGAGTAATGCATCTAAATGCGTCTTTATGAATAACTTTTTTGTCAGTGATAAAAAAAGGATTTGTTTACGTTTATTTTATTATATTTTTTTGTAGTTAGATTTTAACCTTGCTGGATGGCAAACAGTTTGCCATCTTGGACTATTCCTCGGATAGTATGAAGGACTATCTCATTTGTAAAGCATTTTACACTGTAGACGAATTTTTAGTTAATGATTTTATTGATATGTAGCTTTTATGAGTTATTAGTGTCTGTTTTGTATACGTAATGTTTCTTGTGCTTTCCATTTTTTTTTATGTATTCTGTAAAGTATTATCTATACTGTAAGATACAATATTGTATCATATTTCATAGAATTTTGACGTGTGTAAACACTATTGTGTAGTAACACGAATACATATTATTATTATTATTATTTTATATTTTGGTGAAATTTAACCATGTCTAAAGATAGTTTTATTAGCCAGGAACGTAGTATCCACCATGTAATAAGCTTAATGGCTTTTGAGTGTTGTAAACTAGCATTTATCAGATATAAATTATTAACTTTTTCTGGTATTTTTATTCTCGAGATTGCTCTCTATGCTGATGACAATTTTTAACAACTTTTGGGAGTAAACTTCACTTTAAGTAATTTTTAGAGTGAATATAATTGTCCGTTTTTAGCAGGATTTTAATGCTAACATTCCATCATCATTTTCAAATCAATCTGAGCTAAATAATTGGTTAACCAGTCAACATGGATTGATATATGACTTTTATTTTGCTGGCTGCTTACTGAGCATTACAAGATACTTCAAAAATTTTGCACGTATTGGGATTTATGAAAAGAATCTGAAGACAACAGTATATTACAAACCTCGATAATAGTAAGGCTTTGCATCTTTCAAATTCTAAAACTAATAATAATAACATGTTTGATTTTAAATGATATCGAAGGCTTCCACAACCCGAGTGTCTATTACGAGGGTTTCCGGGTGTTGACCGTGTCATGGTTAGTCAAATATAATACCCGATTTGCTCCTGACTAAGGCACTTACATTAATGGCGAAACATGGAGTTTTTTTATTGTATATCTTGTGCATTTTATTTTTATTTGTACTATTTGTATTTTGTTTGATTTTGTTAGTAGTTTTATTATAGAAACCATGACAAATAAAACATGATGTCTGATGTTGGACTGTAACGGTTGTAGCATTAAAATTCATCATTTGACTTTTAACACCGTTAACCATTAAATTTTACTCGACAAACTGCAGTAAATGCGCTTTAGTAACAGTACTATTATGATTCAGCTGAATACCTTAAAAAATTGTGGTGCATATTGTTCCTCAAACTCATAAATTATTGGTCATTCTACGCGGTTAATTTTGTAAACAAACTGACCATTAAATCCACGATATCGATTAGATTTTGTGTGTATGTACATATTAAATCATATTAACCATTATTGTAATTGTAAAGTTAACGTAAGTGTATTGTGTGTAGGTGTTTCCTGAGAAGCCTCGCACCTTCCTCAAAGGATAGCCACAGCTGCTTCTACAGGTGGTAAGTCAAATAGTATTGTCCATTATTATAATATTATAGTAAAGAGAGATATATCTAGAGATTATTCATATAAGGGAGGTTCGCTGTTGAGACATAATTAATACTTCAACATTATTTTCGACGAGGTAATGTAGTAACAAAGCCGTAGAACGTACATTTACACACAAACTAGATTGAAGGCGATGTTAGATCTTAGGAAGGAATTGGATACTTTAACAACTTTAGTTTTAGTCACAAACAGGTCCCCAATTCAAATTGTTTTAGCTAAGTTTAGGCCAGTTTGCTACCACTGTTCTGTGAAAAAGTTTCAGATTAATTTTCGTAAATATTTTCTACAGAAAATGAAAGAAATTTTTCCAATTTTATTTCCTTTTTTGGTTGATTTTGGTACCTAGATTTTAGGGGTAAATAGTACCTACAGAAAAATTGATTAAATAACTGCGGATTTTAACAGGGCCGTTCACTAAAAGGAAGCGATCAAATATCTGTGCTGGGGTGCCGCAGGATTTCATTTTCGCTCCTCTATTGTTTAGTATTTCAGACAACTCTTAAGATTATTTCGGCTCATTTCTGTTTTAATTAAATTTAGCCCAAATTATTACAGGAAATAAAACAAAAAGCAAGAAAATATTTCACCGTCATGAGAGATAAAAAAACATCGTAGTAAATAAAACGCGTTGCATATCTGTTTTCATTGATCACCGCCGGATACAGGTTCGCCGCTTAACTTGTCATTGAGATTTCCTAACTTTTTGCAGGAATCGCGCTTAACCGCTCATCGAGATCGAAGCGAATTTTTATACATTTTTTTCCTTCGTTTTATGTAACGTCTAATAAAACAATCTTACCTTTAATTAGCGATTCCGTTTTCTCCTAATATATTTATCTTGAATTCTTCTTAATTTCGCGCTAGTTCTTCTCTAATTAAAACCGCCGTTGCTTACTTATCACATAGAATAAATTAATCCGGATTATATACGATATTTGTGTATTTATCGTTAAAATTGATCTAGTTTAAAATCACAGATATTCACGATATTTTCGTCGCACTTTAATAACAGTAATATAGTTATCTTGTTAGTACATATTTACAGCATGTATCACTGTGCTATTGCGGTCATCAATAGGTGATAATGGTAGCTAATGTTACGTTGTTTGCGGGATAGGAACACTTTCACTTGATTTCATTGATCTAGTGGTGTTAATTTTGAAATCGCTCCTGATGAAACTAGGTGATGTTTATACAAACACTTGGCACTATTTTAACAGAACGATATATGGTCCTATTCTGCTCATATACTGTATGCTAACTAACACTATAGTCCTCGATGAATCGGTTGTGCGGTGTTACATTTCGCGCGCGAAACTTTCAACGATACAACAAGGGTTGTCCCGTAATCACTGCAGATACTCTCGCTTAAATAATAATGAAGAACAGCCAGCAAGGATCTCTAGCAAGGAATGAACATCAAAAGTAACTCCTCCGTATTCAGCTAACGAATTCGTGGTGGGGATATTGCTCTCTCGAATTCAATACCTTACTACTACTACCTGTCCCGTGCGGACTGCAGAGTATATGCACACGGGTATGCTACATAAAAGATAGTTCTCTCCGCTGAAACCTCTTGACAGCAGTATAAACTTCTTGCCGCGCGTGTATGTGTGTGTGTGTACGTGGTGGGGCTTAAGATAGAGGCGGTAGTTTACAAGGAGGGGTAATATATTGATGTTTGAATTAGTGTTGTACCCACGATCACGGTTTTTATATATCATAAGTTGGAAGTCATTGGTGTTAGAGGACTCGGCGGACCGATATTTAGCGAGTGGGGATGTGTAGATGCTGTTTTTTTTTACTCTTCGGAGATATGCACTCCGCTCTGGGTATCTGCGGTGTTTCGCTGTTGGATTTTTTTCTTGGCCTCCCGATTTCGTCGCCGTACCGCAACAAAACCGAGCGAGTTTAACGTTTTAGATCGCGGAACTTGCACGGAGAAGTCTCTCTGGCGATTGGTTCACGCGGACCGGTTTAAAAATAGATGTTATTCATTTCGGATATTCTGCCAATAAAATTGCCGCGATATGAATAAATTTGATTATTGATTTTGTAGCGATGTTCTGCTATTTAGATGATGTTTGGTAGGAATGTAAATCGCTTTAGTTGTTGTTGGCAATAATGCGATTACAACATCTAGTCATTTTTTTTATTGCTGTTGTAAGTAAATGTTTGGATGAAATGAAATAGAAAAAATTGTTTTTTTCTATTTCATTTTATAACAGCTTTACCTATGCAATGATAGAGTCCAATCTCAAGATTGGATCCTCGCAAGTGAGATCAATATTGCACGATCATTCACATTTGAAAAAGGTTGTAGGGGAACTGCGGTTGTAGAGGGGGATCATGTAGATGGGTAATATCGATCAATGTCTATTCGCATGCCACACACGAAACCAAGTCTTTTGGGCGAGATACTTCAGTACATGCAGCATAGAGCCAGATACCACATGCTCTACAACGCCACCACAGTTCATCTTTCCAAGTTTCACGGCATACGGGGCGCAAGTCGTTTTCTTCTTTCATGTTCTCTCCCTATTGCTGTTCACGTTTTGACTTGCAATTTCTTCGTTTCTTAGCTAGTGATATTTTAGGTTCTGATGATTTTTCTTTTCGAAAACATTTTTTTTTTAGCCTCATCAACTTTTTTTTTCTGCCTCTTGTCTTCCTTCTCTTCCAAAGATGTCTGCATGGAGGTCGCTCATGCACGCTATTGTTTGAAGACACATAACCCCTAACATTAACAAGTTAAAATGTTCGTTTATATCTCGAAAAATACCTTGTATTACCATGTATTTATCATTATCAAAGCAGCTCCGAAATATCCATTCGTATAAAGTACATACCTTATTCCATGAACCGGAAAAATAACAAAAAAACTGCTCAAAATCTGTTTGTTACCTTATACACTCGACATTACAATGAAACTGACCGATGATACTGTAGGAGATTTCGATCGACCTTAACAAATGGCGGCACCTATTCTATCCTTTTAAAACTCAGTTATGTTGCGTAAACATATTCGATAACGATATTCGACTCCTTTCCCTTAATTCGATTCGACAGATTTACAAAAAACCAGAACGTGTTAGAATTTGCCAACAAACTTTAGATATGCTGAATGTTGGAGGCCATCAAATTATTTCCAAAATTGTAAATGGCGATGAAACGAAGATGAGGAAAACCCTATGTTGGCTTTTTAGAAGTAGGTACTGGTCTGGTGGCCGCAACTAAATTAGAAGATCAGAAGACAATTACCGCTAAATGGGATGTTGAAAAGTGTTTGCCTACTTTGTCTAGTAAAGTGCCAAGAAAGGGAATCAGTTTACATCATGATAAGGCGTCGTCCCATACAGTAGGGAGAACTCAGTATACTAATCGGATTTGGCGATGTGTGACTTCTAGCTATTTTTTGATCTCAAAAAAAATTCAGAACGAGGAGGTTCCAGTCAGAAGAAGACCTTGACATCGTCGATAAGTGTGTTTTTGATAGTATCTCTAAAGATAGCTGGTTGAACGCTTTTAAACTATGAAAGGAAAAAATGGTTGTAAATGGCAATTACTTTGAACATATTAGTACCAATATGTATTTTTATGACCTTTTTTACTTATCTTATTTTCCTGATATTTATTTATTATTTCACAAATTAAATGTCAATTTTATTCCATTGATGAAGTTGTAACGAAAACCAATTTATAGTGTAAAGGTTTTGGAATAAATTTGATCTTTGTTCGAATTAGAGTGTTATAGTTGACCTACAAGTGGAAAAAATATCAGAAAAATAAGGTTTGAACATATTTCAAATAAAACTTCTAAAAATTTGTATCAATGTTGCTATTCTCAAAAATTGCTAATCCTTCGTAGAAGGGGCGGGGGTTGTTGCCGGTATGAAACAATTGTTATAGGAAAACTATTCCCAAAACGGTTGTAGAGGCTGTGTAGCTTATCTAATACAACTTTACAACAAGCTTTTAAAACTTGGCTGAAAATTTTATTTTATGTTCTCTGCTTGTAGATATGCTGGGGAAATAAAAGGTTCCTGTTTTCAAAGTAATTCGTTACAGCTCTCTGAAAACTTATCCGTCAGAGGCATTTCTTGTGCTAATTTTGACCTTAAAATAACCAACGAATTTGATCACTTTTATAGCAGTTTCTGTTTTGTCATTGTCTTATACCTTAGTATTAGTATAGTGTTAGTATTTTTCTCGCTAAGTCGAGCTCAGTCCCTAATTTCTAATCATAGCTGCATGGCATAATATTTTCGTGCATCTATGAATCTATTTTTGTTAGGTAAACATCGTCTGTATTGGATTTCTTTTAGGTGAGAATTCTTATGCTCTTCTATTTTTTGTTTCATTAGGAGTTGTAGCACTCGATTTTCAGAATGAAATTTGTGAAAATTATCCGTTTTAAACTTGATTTCTCTGTTATTTTGATTCAGCATTTTGACATTTTGTTGTAAGTAGTAATATATGTCTTAATGTACCTCTAAAAGTTAAGTACGGTCTACTTCACTATAATTATACCATTATTATATTATTAGTAGTATAGTATTAAACCAATTACAACACTCTAATTCGAATAAAGATCAAATCTATTTATTTTTTTATTTTTTGTTACAACTTTGTCAGTGGAATAAAATTGACATTTAATTCGCGTCAAATAATAAATAAACAACGAGCCATGCCTATCAACAAAATTATCTACAGACAAGGAAATTCAGTGATATATAGGATTATGTTTAGAAAATAGTGGACAATTTAACATATTTTTGAAATGTAAAATTATAATCATAAGAATAATGATCCTTATATCACTGTATTGTTTTGTGAAGTTCTAACAATTCTGTTTAAGGACTAGGGAAAACATGACAAAAAAGTAAAAAGGTCATAAAAATACATATATTATAAAATTAAATTATGATTTTTCCGTAAAGTGTTGGTGCAATTTCAATACGATCTGGTGGCGGACAATGTAAGGATTTCTTTTTTACTTCTACGACTGCAATCTTAAAGAATTAATGTTTTCTAAAATGATTGTAAAAGCTTATAATATTTTGAAGTTGTTGTATTTTTGCCGTTAAATATCTAATATTAACTAAAAAAGTATCTTATAAAAAGCTATGGTGTTGTCTTTAGTCATAAGTTTCTTTGTTAATTTAACCACAAGTCTAAGCTAATGTATTCTTTACGTTGTTGTGTACTGTATTTGTATTTTAGACGTTATTTCCTACTAAAATAATTGCAGCACTTTTCAGATTTTTCCGTCATTTTACTTATTTATTTAGTTACACTATTTTTTGTTATTATTTTCTTTTCTTTTTTCTGATATATACATAGATGAGAATAATAGCAATATTACTTATGATGAGATGATATTGTAACAATACCTACAGAACACACGTTTTACACTAACTATCTACACAGTAAGAACTACAGTGATAGTACTATAAGCACACATAAAACCACAGATAAAAAAATATTGTGTTAATGTGTACCAACATAGTTCATGAATATAATTAATATCACTAATGGGTTCCTTAAATTTATATATGTACATATAGCAGAATGTATGTATTTAAATGAATTTAGTCCTTATTAATATTGGAGACAAAGCAAAGTTTGTCACTATTGTAGTCAATACAAAAAATTGCAACCATTTATTGGTATTTTTCTTCTTTGGCTGGTTCGTATACACGATGTCGAGTAGGCGTTTCTGCTTTAGACTCAACTTTGCTTTGCTGTTTTAGATATCTATAGTTTGCACTTATGACGCAGATAAGGAAAAATTTATGCCAACCACTCTTAGAAGTACGCAGACTTGATTTTTTGCTTCTTTTGCTTTTAGTTCTGTTAATTTTATATAACATTTCAAAATAGAAATTCTTTGTTTTCTTGTCAAATCGCTCTGTCAATAGTAGTAGTAATGGGACACTAAAATTGTGACAGTTTCAATTTAAATAATCACAAAGAAAAATACGATGAACCTAGTTTTCCAAAAAAAAAAACAACCTTCCAACAATTATAGCTTTGCGTATAACGTTCTTTGTAGATGTGGGAGTTTTCATCAGACTAATACCTACAGCTGTGTTTATTAACAGCTTTTATAAAAGAAAAATTGAAATATTTACTCTCGCCAGAAGAGGGGAAAAAAGAGATATTATGAAGTAAATTTGTGTAAAAGATGGAAATTTTTGTGAGGATTAGACTTATGTATGTATGTCAATATAATTTCAAACATTTTAGTAGATTACTTTTCTGTTTAAAAAATTCAGGATTTAGTAGAAGTAATCCGCTGACCAAGGTCATAGTGGGCTTCCAGCAAATTATTATATGAATTTATAAATATTTACAATATTTACACATAAAAATAAGAATTTTAAAGTAAATAGCTCTGTTTGTATTCGCAGATTAAAATTATTTCGGTATAAAAATGGTAACTTAGTATTTTTTATTTATGTATCTATGCAAAATTGATAGTTTTATTGCTTGTAGATTAAGTGCTGATACATCTCTATTGTACTACATACTAATACAAAAAATGCAGAGTCACTAATCTTTACCTAAAATGCGTATAAAGATGACGCTAGAGTTATAAAATTAAAAATTCCGGAAACATTTAATCTCGAGTCGGTGTCTTTTTATTACAGGCTTTTACTAATATATTTCGCAAACAAATCATCCAGTTTATTGTGTACTAAAAAAAAAAACGGAGAAAACAGTAAAAACGTGCCCTCCTTTTCTTAAATCGTTTTTTTCTTCCTTCTAGTAATGCACCGGCAAAAAAAAAACAACTTGTAATATTAGGGTAACATCCGCTTCACAGTTTGTGAAACTAATAAACTCGTAACAGAAATGGGTCACCCAGTTTCCCTTTCTAAAATTTCGCTTTTTTTTTCTCTTCTATTTAATAGCGTAAACAATTGTAAAAAAATAAACATAACAGGACCGAAAAAAAAATATAGATCTGTTTCGGTACCCTTAATAAATAAAGCGACGTTTTTTTTATTGCCTGCAATAACTACCTAGGTGGTCAGTCGTTGAAAGAGCTTCTATTTTCTTTTTTTAATTTTATTATCGAGGAATTTATTTACTATAGCTGATGTATCTATTTTCAAGTTTTTTCCATTTTTTTGGGTCAATTCAAACACTATTCGATTAAAAATCAATTTAATACAGAATCTATATTTATACAATTTATTAGGTTTTCGTTACAAACTTATTAAATAAAATTATCTAAAAACAAAGAAATTCAAGGATATATAGGTACGTAGGATTATGTTTACAATTTCACCAACAAATTGGAATATTTTGATAAAAGTCAGGCGTTATTGAGTGATTAAATTATTATAAAAAATCTCTTCTAAAATTGATGGCGATATTTTCTTTTTAATGTATGTATATCATTTCATATATTAATTTCTTTTTATAACTATTTTTTTTTATTTTTATCATTTTTAAAATCCAAGTTATGTCAAAATTCTATAGAATGCCTAAACAAAGTAGTTTCCGCAGTTATGTCATGTGATACAGTATATTGATGATTATAAAGGCTTTTTTTTTAAATATTGTATAGTTTGACCTAATGTATTCTTTACGCTGTTGTTTTCTATGTTTGTGTTTTAGACGTTT
>SMLS01081325.1:0-16321 GCA_004785975.1 Popillia japonica
TATTATTATTATTATTATTATTATTATTATTATTATTATTATTATTATTATTATTTATTATTATTATTAATTGTGTTATACTGATTAGTTAATTTTTTTTTCATTTTGTATTTTGATATTTTAATTCTTACGTTGGTAGACTTGACACTTCTCGGTACTTACTTATTTGTCAGGTACTGAGATTCCCTTTAAACTTTTATCCCTATTTGGAAACACCATAGTGTATGCATGCCAACATAGTAGAATTCCATTGGCTGGCAAAGGGTTATACTATTGAAGACTACGTTAGAAGAATGACTAAATTTTCTAAGAATATAAGAAAAAACACACAGAGTAGGAATTTCTAAAGATAGATCCACTGATACATCCTTCCTTGATATTTTATTAACTTGTCTAGATTACAGAATTTGTAAAGCACTGCCTATATTGCAATGTAAAGACTGTACAAGGTATGATAGTCAAGATTGGAAACTTTTATTGTGTGATAGATTAGATGATCTGCTTGCTTCTCCTCTAAAGTTATTTATGACTTAATTTTGGGAAGAGTTCCAAACAATGGGCCCATAGTTTTATAAAGTGTGAGCTAAGTTTGCTTTTCTAAAAAATGGTCTGATAAGTTCGGTTTAACTGGTTGTTTCTCTTTCAAAGCTTTTTATTATTTTTCTTTTGGGAAATTTGAAAACTTAGTTTAGATCTGAAAGAGTTTTCTTATTTTAAAAACAACGTTCAATTGAATCAAATAAAAAAATTGAATCGTTAAATACAACCAACCTCTGAAATTAGAACCTAGTTTACTTCAACTTTTTTTGTGGAGATTACGTTTACTCAACGCTTTCGTGAATTGATCCAAAGATAGTGTTTAACCGAGAATTGCAGGAAAATTCTTGTTTTTCAACTAACTGATTGAAGATATTTTTCAAAGAATACATTGGATGTTTAAAATTAATTAATTTTCAAAATAATCTTGGAAATGTCAAAATATTATACAATGCGTCCAACTACTTAAAGTAAAAAATCCACCGAACAAAATCATTTTAACGGTCCAACCGGTTTAATGAAGTTTAACTTGTTGTTTGGAAACTTTTTTATTGAGTCTTTTTGGGAAAATGTAGCAGTTCTAAGTTGTGGTTTGAAAAATTGTAAAGTCTCAGAAGCTTTTTTAATATTTGAGGTTACTTTCAATTAAGTAAAAAAAGTTTTAAAGTTTATAATTTTTGTGGAAGAAAATGCGTCAGATCTCTAATTTTTTTTGGATCAGCAAGTTATTTCTGGATTTTTATCCAAGATTATGAAGTAATTATTGAATAAAAGAGACTGAGCTTGGAGCATGGATCAAACCTTGCTCTAGTGATGTTTAATTCAAAATCTGAAATAAGATTATGGATACAAAGAAATTGAGGGTATTTCGATCCAATTTGATGTCACAGGTCAAGGCTATATCGTTTCGTAATTTATGTAGTATCTTGAGTCCTGGTAAATTATCATTTCTATGTCGTCTAAAATCTGTTACGTCAAAATAATGTTTACATATTAATACTGCATCACAACATATTTTGTAAAAACACCTGCTTGTTTGACTTTTGATACCTATCTACATATGTAACACCAGAATTAAAAGAAACAGACCTATAAATGTTTTCGTTTTTGTTCTTTATTGGCTTGGCATTTGAGTTTTTAATCTTTTATTTTTATATTTTCGTATAAAGATGTTAATTTAAAAAGTTCAATCTTATCAAGAGCTATTTTAAATGATATTTAGAAGCAATGGGTATTGTTCCTGTTTAATTATGGGAGTATTTGCGGTTTACTTTTATTCTATATTTGGACCACATTACGCACATATCGTTCTTATTTATAAATATTTAAGGAGTGACACATTTCAATGTGAGTAACTCTATTTTTTATACTGATACAATTACCAAGTTTTATGTTATTGTATCGAATTACGTAGTAGAACATTTATTGAACAAATTCTATATTACTCTATTAAGCAAAGTAATACTACTTTAGATCAATAGAATTCGTAGAATTTCAAGGGGTTAAATACGATATTAGATACAATATAATAATAGAATGTGGTATTATGAAGGTATAAACACCCTTATTACGTTGTACCTGACAATGGATTAACTTTAAATTTTGGAAATTAATAATGCGGTGGTTAGTAGCGTCATAAATATGAAAGTTAATCTGCTATTATTTGAATACAATCTTAATCTTTGACATTATTAACTCTTAACAATTTATAAATTCGTACATTTTCAATTTCTTCGAATATTAAATGTAAATCAATAATTAGAATTTAACTTGACTTCTTAAAGACCTAGATTCTATTGTTTTGGGAAGTATAGATTTGAATTTAATACGTCCCCAATGTTAATTAGAACTTTTATCAAATGTAACGTTTGAAGTTTGACAATGATTAACAAGAAATTATTTTTAACATAACTTTTATAATTTGTACAATAAGAGGGCTGCCTAATAACGTTGGAGTTCCACAAGGATCAATTTTAGGTCCTCTATTTTTTTTTACGTTTTATCAAAGATCTTTTGTTGGTATTGTACAATGATTCAATCAGTTTATATGCAGATAACGTTGCTTTAGTGGAAACACATAAAAACGATGATATTTTAGCTAGAGAATTGTAATGACTTGCTGAGTAATGCATCTAAATGCGTCTTTATGAATAACTTTTTTGTCAGTGATAAAAAAAGGATTTGTTTACGTTTATTTATAGTTAGATTTTAACCTTGCTGGATGGCAAACAGTTTGCCATCTTGGACTATTCCTCGGATAGTATGAAGGACTATCTCATTTCTAAAGCATTTTACACTGTAGACGAATTTTTAGTTAATGATTTTATTGATATGTAGCTTTTATGAGTTATTAGTGTCTGTTTTGTATACGTAATGTTTCTTGTGCTTTCCATTTTTTTTATGTATTCTGTAAAGTATTATCTATACTGTAAGATACAATATTGTATCATATTTCATAGAATTTTGACGTGTGTAAACACTATTGTGTAGTAACACGAATACATATTATTATTATTATCATTTTATATTTTGGTGAAATTTAACCATGTCTAAAGATAGTTTTATTAGCCAGGAACGTAGTATCCACCATGTAATAAGCTTAATGGCTTTTGGGTGTTGTAAACTAGCATTTATCAGATATAAATTATTAACTTTTTCTGGTATTTTTATTCTCGAGATTGCTCTCTATGCTGATGACAATTTTTAACAACTTTTGGGAATAAACTTCACTTTAAGTAATTTTTAGAGTGAATATAATTGTCCGTTTTTAGCAGGATTTTAATGCTAACATTCCATCATCATTTTCAAATCAATCTGAGCTAAATAATTGGTTAACCAGTCAACATGGATTGATATATGACTTTTATTTTGCTGGCTGCTTACTGAGCATTACAAGATACTTCAAAAATTTTGCACGTATTGGGATTTATGAAAAGAATCTGAAGACAACAGTATATTACAAACCTCGATAATAGTAAGGCTTTGCATCTTTCAAATTCTAATAATAATAATAATAATAATAATAATAATAATAACATGTTTGATTTTAAATGATATCGAAGGCTTCCACAACCCGAGTGTCTATTACGAGGGTTTCCGGGTGTTGACCGTGTCATGGTTAGTCAAATATAATACCCGATTTGCTCCTGACTAAGGCACTTACATTAATGGCGAAACATGGAGTTTTTTTATTGTATATCTTGTGCATTTTATTTTTATTTGTACTATTTGTATTTTGTTTGATTTTGTTAGTAGTTTTATTATAGAAACCATGACAAATAAAACATGATGTCTGATGTTGGACTGTAACGGTTGTAGCATTAAAATTCATCATTTGACTTTTAACACCGTTAACCATTAAATTTTACTCGACAAACTGCAGTAAATGCGCTTTAGTAACAGTACTATTATGATTCAGCTGAATACCTTAAAAAATTGTGGTGCATATTGTTCCTCAAACTCATAAATTATTGGTCATTCTACGCGGTTAATTTTGTAAACAAACTGACCATCAAATCCACGATATCGATTAGATTTTGTGTGTATGTACATATTAAATCATATTAACCATTATTGTAATTGTAAAGTTAACGTAAGTGTATTGTGTGTAGGTGTTTCCTGAGAAGCCTCGCACCTTCCTCAAAGGATAGCCACAGCTGCTTCCACAGGTGGTAAGTCAAATAGTATTGACCATTATTATAATATTATAGTAAAGAGAGATATATCTAGAGATTATTCATATAAGGGAGGTTCGCTGTTGAGACATAATTAATACTTCAACATTATTTTCGACGAGGTAATGTAGTAACAAAGCCGTAGAATGTACATTTACACACAAACTAGATTGAAGGCGATGTTAGATCTTAGGAAGGAATTGGATACTTTAACAACTTTAGTTTTAGTCACAAACAGGTCCCCAATTCAAATTGTTTTAGCTAAGTTTAGGTCAGTTTGCTACCACTGTTCTGTGAAAAGTTTCAGATTAATTTTCGTAAATATTTTCTACAGAAAATGAAAGAAATTTTTCCAATTTTATTTCCTTTTTTTGGTTGATTTTGGTACCTAGATTTTAGGGGTAAATAGTACCTACAGAAAAATTGATTAAATAACTGCGGATTTTAACAGGGGCGTTCACTAAAAGGAAGCGATCAAATATCTGTGCTGGAGTGCCGCAGGATTTCATTTTCGCTCCTCTATTGTTTAGTATTTCAGACAATTCTTAAGATTATTTCGGCTCATTTCTGTTTTAATTAAATTTAGCCCAAATTATTACAGGAAATAAAACAAAAAGTAAGAAAATATTTCACCGTCATGAGAGATAAAAAAACATCGTAGTAAATAAAACGCGTTGCATATCTGTTTTCATTGATCACCGCCGGATACAGGTTCGCCGCTTAACTTGTCATTGAGATTTCCTAACTTTTTGCAGGAATCGCGCTTAACCGCTCATCGAGATCGAAGCGAATTTTTATACATTTTTTTCCTTCGTTTTATGTAACGTCTAATAAAACAATCTTACCTTTAATTAGCGATTCCGTTTTCTCCTAATATATTTATCTTAAATTCTTCTTAATTTCGCGCTAGTTCTTCTCTAATTAAAACCGCCGTTGCTTACTTATCACATAGAATAAATTAATCCGGATTATATACGATATTTGTGTATTTATCGTTAAAATTGATCTAGTTTAAAATCACAGATATTCACGATATTTTCGTCGCACTTTAATAACAGTAATATAGTTATCTTGTTAGTACATATTTACAGCATGTATCACTGTGCTATTGCGGTCATCAATAGGTGATAATGGTAGCTAATGTTACGTTGTTTGCGGGATAGGAACACTTTCACTTGATTTCATTGATCTAGTGGTGTTAATTTTGAAATCGCTCCTGATGAAACTAGGTGATGTTTATACAAACACTTGGCACTATTTTAACAGAACGATATATGGTCCTATTCTGCTCATATACTGTATGCTAACTAACACTATAGTCCTGGATGAATCGGTTGTGCGGTGTTACATTTCGCGCGCGAAACTTTCAACGATACAACAAGGGTTGTCCCGTAATCACTGCAGATACTCTCGCTTAAATAATAATGAAGAACAGCCAGCAAGGATCTCTAGCAAGGAATGAACATCAAAAGTAACTCCTCCGTATTCAGCTAACGAATTCGTGGTGGGGATATTGCTCTCTCGAATTCAATACCTTACTACTACTACTACTACTACCTGTCCCGTGCGGACTGCAGAGTATATGCACACGGGTATGCTACATAAAAGATAGTTCTCTCCGCTGAAACCTCTTGACAGCAGTATAAACTTCTTGCCGCGCGTGTATGTGTGTGTGTACGTGGTGGGGCTTAAGATAGAGGCGGTAGTTTACAAGGAGGGGTAATATATTGATGTTTGAATTAGTGTTGTACCCACGATCACGGTTTTTATATATCATAAGTTGGAAGTCATTGGTGTTAGAGGACTCGGCGGACCGATATTTAGCGAGTGGGGATGTGTAGATGCTGTTTTTTTTTACTCTTCGGAGATATGCACTCCGCTCTGGGTATCTGCGGTGTTTCGCTGTTGGATTTTTTTCTTGGCCTCCCGATTTCGTCGCCGTACCGCAACAAAACCGAGCGAGTTTAACGTTTTAGATCGCGGAACTTGCACGGAGAAGTCTCTCTGGCGATTGGTTCACGCGGACCGGTTTAAAAATAGATGTTATTCATTTCGGATATTCTGCCAATAAAATTGCCGCGATATGAATAAATTTGATTATTGATTTTGTAGCGATGTTCTGCTATTTAGATGATGTTTGGTAGGAATGTAAATCGCTTTAGTTGTTGTTGGCAATAATGCGATTACAACATCTAGTCATTTTTTTTATTGCTGTTGTAAGTAAATGTTTGGATGAAATGAAATAGAAAAAATTGTTTTTTTCTATTTCATTTTATAACAGCTTTACCTATGCAATGATAGAGTCCAATCTCAAGATTGGATCCTCGCAAGTGAGATCAATATTGCACGATCATTCACATTTGAAAAAGGTTGTAGGGGAACTGCGGTTGTAGAGGGGGATCATGTAGATGGGTAATATCGATCAATGTCTATTCGCATGCCACACACGAAACCAAGTCTTTTGGGCGAGATACTTCAGTACATGCAGCATAGAGCCAGATACCACATGCTCTACAACGCCACCACAGTTCATCTTTCCAAGTTTCACGGCATACGGGGCGCAAGTCGTTTTCTTCTTTCATGTTCTCTCCCTATTGCTGTTCACGTTTTGACTTGCAATTTCTTCGTTTCTTAGCTAGTGATATTTTAGGTTCTGATGATTTTTCTTTTCGAAAACATTTTTTTTTTAGCCTCATCAACTTTTTTTTTCTGCCTCTTGTCTTCCTTCTCTTCCAAAGATGTCTGCATGGAGGTCGCTCATGCACGCTATTGTTTGAAGACACATAACCCCTAACATTAACAAGTTAAAATGTTCGTTTATATCTCGAAAAATACCTTGTATTACCATGTATTTATCATTATCAAAGCAGCTCCGAAATATCCATTCGTATAAAGTACATACCTTATTCCATGAACCGGAAAAATAACAAAAAAACTGCTCAAAATCTGTTTGTTACCTTATACACTCGACATTACAATGAAACTGACCGATGATACTGTAGGAGATTTCGATCGACCTTAACAAATGGCGGCACCTATTCTATCCTTTTAAAACTCAGTTATGTTGCGTAAACATATTCGATAACGATATTCGACTCCTTTCCCTTAATTCGATTCGACAGATTTACAAAAAACCAGAACGTGTTAGAATTTGCCAACAAACTTTAGATATGCTGAATGTTGGAGGCCATCAAATTATTTCCAAAATTGTAAATGGCGATGAAACGAAGATGAGGAAAACTCTATGTTGGCTTTTTAGAAGTAGGTACTGGTCTGGTGGCCGCAACTAAATTAGAAGATCAGAAGACAATTACCGCTAAATGGGATGTTGAAAAGTGTTTGCCTACTTTGTCTAGTAAAGTGCCAAGAAAGGGAATCAGTTTACATCATGATAAGGCGTCGTCCCATACAGTAGGGAGAACTCAGTATACTAATCGGATTTGGCGATGTGTGACTTCTAGCTATTTTTTGATCTCAAAAAAAATTCAGAACGAGGAGGTTCCAGTCAGAAGAAGACCTTGACATCGTCGATAAGTGTGTTTTTGATAGTATCTCTAAAGATAGCTGGTTGAACGCTTTTAAACTATGAAAGGAAAAAATGGTTGTAAATGGCAATTACTTTGAACATATTAGTACCAATATGTATTTTTATGACCTTTTTTACTTATCTTATTTTCCTGATATTTATTTATTATTTGACAAATTAAATGTCAATTTTATTCCATTGATGAAGTTGTAACGAAAACCAATTTATAGTGTAAAGGTTTTGGAATGAATTTGATCTTTGTTCGAATTAGAGTGTTGTAGTTGACCTACAAGTGGAAAAAATATCAGAAAAATAAGGTTTGAACATATTTCAAATAAAACTTCTAAAAATTTGTATCAATGTTGCTATTCTCAAAAATTGCTAATCCTTCGTAGAAGGGGCGGGGGTTGTTGCCGGTATGAAACAATTGTTATAGGAAAACTATTCCCAAAACGGTTGTAGAGGCTGTGTAGCTTATCTAATACAACTTTACAACAAGCTTTTAAAACTTGGCTGAAAATTTTATTTTATGTTCTCTGCTTGTAGATATGCTGGGGAAATAAAAGGTTCCTGTTTTCAAAGTAATTCGTTATAGCTCTCTGAAAACTTATCCGTCAGAGGCATTTCTTGTGCTAATTTTGACCTTAAAATAACCAACGAATTTGATCACTTTTATAGCAGTTTCTGTTGTGTCATTGTCTTATACCTTAGTATTAGTATAGTGTTAAAATTTTTCTCGCTAAGTCGAGCTCAGTCCCTAATTTCTAATCATAGCTGCATGGCATAATATTTTCGTGCATCTATGAATCTATTTTTGTTAGGTAAACATCGTCTGTATTGGATTTCTTTTAGGTGAGAATTCTTATGCTCTTCTATTTTTTGTTTCATTAGGAGTTGTAGCACTCGATTTTCAGAATGAAATTTGTGAAAATTATCCGTTTTAAACTTGATTTCTCTGTTATTTTGATTCAGCATTTTGACATTTTGTTGTAAGTAGTAATATATGTCTTAATGTACCTCTAAAAGTTAAGTACGGTCTACTTCACTATAATTATAATATTAAACCAATTACAACACTCTAATTCGAATAAAGATCAAATCTATTTATTTTTTTATTTTTTGTTACAACTTTGTCAGTGGAATAAAATTGACATTTAATTCGCGTCAAATAATAAATAAACAACGAGCCATGCCTATCAACAAAATTATCTACAGACAAGGAAATTCAGTGATATATAGGATTATGTTTAGAAAATAGTGGACAATTTAACATATTTTTGAAATGTAAAATTATAATCATAAGAATAATGATCCTTATATCACTGTATTGTTTTGTGAAGTTCTAACAATTCTGTTTAAGGACTAGGGAAAACATGACAAAAAAGTAAAAAGGTCATAAAAATACATATATTATAAAACTAAATTATGATTTTTCCGTAAAGTGTTGGTGCAATTTCAATACGATCTGGTGGCGGACAATGTAAGGATTTCTTTTTTACTTCTACGACTGCAATCTTAAAGAATTAATGTTTTCTAAAATGATTGGAAAAGCTTATAATATTTTGAAGTTGTTGTATTTTTGCCGTTAAATATCTAATATTAACTAAAAAAGTATCTTATAAAAAGCTATGGTGTTGTCTTTAGTCATAAGTTTCTTTGTTAATTTAACCACAAGTCTAAGCTAATGTATTCTTTACGTTGTTGTGTGCTGTATTTGTATTTTAGACGTTATTTCCTACTAAAATAATTGCAGCACTTTTCAGATTTTTCCGTCATTTTACTTATTTATTTAGTTACACTATTTTTTTGTTATTATTTTCTTTTCTTTTTTCTGATATATACATAGATGCGAATAATAGCAATATTACTTATGATGAGATGATATTGTAACAATACCTACAGAACACACGTTTTACACTAACTATCTACACAGTAAGAACTACAGTGATAGTACTATAAGCACACATAAAACCACAGATAAAAAAATATTGTGTTAATGTGTACCAACATACTTCATGAATATAATTAATATCACTAATGGGTTCCTTAAATTTATATATGTACATATAGCAGAATGTATGTATTTAAATGAATTTAGTCCTTATTAATATTGGAGACAAAGCAAAGTTTGTCACTATTGTAGTCAATACAAAAAATTGCAACCATTTATTGGTATTTTTCTTCTTTGGCTGGTTCGTATACACGATGTCGAGTAGGCGTTTCTGCTTTAGACTCAACTTTGCTTTGCTGTTTTAGATATCTATAGTTTGCACTTATGACGCAGATAAGGAAAAATTTATGCCAACCACTCTTAGAAGTACGCAGACTTGATTTTTTGCTTCTTTTGCTTTTAGTTCTGTTAATTTTATATAACATTTCAAAATAGAAATTCTTTGTTTTCTTGTCAAATCGCTCTGTCAATAGTAGTAGTAATGGGACACTAAAATTGTGACAGTTTCAATTTAAATAATCACAAAGAAAAATACGATGAACCTAGTTTTCCAAAAAAAAAACAACCTTCCAACAATTATAGCTTTGCGTATAACGTTCTTTGTAGATGTGGGAGTTTTCATCAGACTAATACCTACAGCTGTGTTTATTAACAGCTTTTATAAAAGAAAAATTGAAATATTTACTCTCGCCAGAAGAGGGGAAAAAAGAGATATTATGAAGTAAATTTGTGTAAAAGATGGAAATTTTTGTGAGGATTAGACTTATGTATGTATGTCAATATAATTTCAAACATTTTAGTAGATTACTTTTCTGTTTAAAAAATTCAGGATTTAGTAGAAGTAATCCGCTGACCAAGGTCATAGTGGGCTTCCAGCAAATTATTATATGAATTTATAAATATTTACAATATTTACACATAAAAATAAGAATTTTAAAGTAAATAGCTCTGTTTGTATTCGCAGATTAAAATTATTTCGGTATAAAAATGGTAACTTAGTATTTTTTATTTATGTATCTATGCAAAATTGATAGTTTTATTGCTTGTAGATTAAGTGCTGATACATCTCTATTGTACTACATACTAATACAAAAAATGCAGAGTCACTAATCTTTACCTAAAATGCGTATAAAGATGACGCTAGAGTTATAAAATTAAAAATTCCGGAAACATTTAATCTCGAGTCGGTGTCTTTTTATTACAGGCTTTTACTAATATATTTCGCAAACAAATCATCCAGTTTATTGTGTACTAAAAAAAAACGGAGAAAACGGTAAAAACGTGCCCTCCTTTTCTTAAATCGTTTTTTTTCTTCCTTCTAGTAATGCACCGGCGAAAAAAAAACAACTTGTAATATTAGGGTAACATCCGCTTCACAGTTTGTAAAACTAATAAACTCGTAACAGAAATGGGTCACCCAGTTTCCCTTTCTAAAATTTCGCTTTTTTTTTCTCTTCTATTTAATAGCGTAAACAATTGTAAAAAAATAAACATAACAGGACCGAAAAAAAATATAGATCTGTTTCGGTACCCTTAATAAATAAAGCGACGTTTTTTTTATTGCCTGCAATAACTACCTAGGTGGTCAGTCGTTGAAAGAGCTTCTATTTTCTTTTTTTTTAATTTTATTATCGAGGAATTTATTTACCATAGTTGATGTATCTATTTTCCAGATTTTTTTCCTTTTTTTTGGGTCAATTGAAACACTATTCAATTAAAAATCAATTTAGTACAGAATCTATATTTATACAATTTATTAGGTTTTCGGTACAAACTTATTAAATAAAATTATCTAAAGAAAAGAAATTCAAGAATGTATACTTAGGATTATGTTTACAATTTCATCAACAAATTAGAATATTTTGATAAAATTCAGGCGTTATTAAGTGATTAAATTATTATAAATAATCTCTTCTAAAATTGATGGCGATATATATGTACATATATCATTTCATATATTAATTTCTTTTTATAACTATTTGTTTTAATTTTTATCATTTTCAAAATCAAATTTATGTCGTAATTCTTTAGAATGCTTAAAAAAAGCAGTTTCCGCAGTTATGTTATGTGAAACAGTGTATTGATGATTATAAAGGCGTTTTTTTAAATATTGTCTAGTTTGACCTAATGTATTCTTTACGTTGTTGTGTTCTGTGTTTGTATTTTTGACGTTATTTCCTACTAAAATAACTGCAGCATCAGCTTAAAAAGAAGCTGCAGCATACCTCTAGTACCTCTCAGACTTTCCGTCACTTTATTTATTTATTTATTTACACTATTTTTTGTTATTATTTTCTTGTCTCTTTTCTGATATATACATATATGTACATAGATGACAATAATAGCAATATTGATTATGACGAGGTAATATTGTAACTAGATCTACAGAACACATGTTTACACACACTATCTACACAGTAAGAACTACATACAGTGATAGTACGATAATCACACATAAAACCACAGATAAAAAAGTATTGTGTTAATACCAACATACTTCATGAATATAACTAATATCACTAATTGGTTCCTTAAATTTATATATGCACATATAGCATTTTTCTTTGGCTGGTTCGTACACGATGTCGTATATCATTTTATATATTAATTTCTTTTTATATCTATTTTCTTTTTTTTATTTTTAACATTTCCAAAAGCAAAGTTATGTCGTACTTCTTTAGAATACTTAAACGAAGCAGTTTCCACAGTTATGTTATGTGATACAGTGTACTGATGATTATAAAGGCGTTTTTTAAATATTGTTTGGTTTGACCTACGTTTATTACTTTGATTATTTTTTCAATCTTATTTTTTAAATTAATTATTAATTAATTTTGTCACTTAAGTCGTTGATGTATGAGATATTTAGTTTAGTATCTAATGATACTATAACTAATTTGTAAATTAATACATGTGTGCTGGCCTCGTAAAGATATTGTTACAATTATTGGCGATTCTAGGTCACATCTGTCTAATTCAGTCTTTAACATTGTTGATTGTTGCTATTAGAGAATTTATACCTCTTTAGATATGTAAGTGGCTTAACCTTTCATTTAACAATTAACTGCACAGTTACTCGCATTAAAGAGGTGTGAATTGTGTTTCAATTGTGTCACTTCTAAATCGTATTGCTCCCATTTGTCACCTCTAATAGACATGTAATTAGATGTGTTATATCAAACTAAACTCTATTAGATCTGTTTATCTTCACTAATAATATTATTGGCTTAAATAATAAGAATGTTTGTTTGAGTGATTTTTTGTGTTTTAAAATTATTGCGGCGATTCTGTTCGTTGACTAAACTGTTGGAATTTAATTCATGGGATTGTACAGCGTGCGCTACTCCAGTAAGAAAGTTTAACGTTGAGTCTCCTATTGTATTCAAATGAAGTGAGTTGTAATATGTAAGTGTAACAAATACAAGTGAAGTTGTAACGTGATTGATTGCTTGCAGTAGTGTGTAGTATCTTGGGAGCGTGTTAAAGATTTTTGTTCCTCTTAAGATATGCAGGATTTACTAAATAACTTATTTAATATAAGTAATTCAACGGAGTTTAATTTCACATTTTAATCACTCAATTTCCTCTGACCTAGTTACTTAATTAGTTTCTAACCAGCTCGCTGACATTCAAACAAAACACTAATTAATCAACTACAATAGCGTGAAACCTGTGGAACATAAATATTAGATTGAGACATCACGCACAGCCATTACACAGTCGTAGATGTTAGTATGTTGAGCGAAAACGAAATTGAAACGCACGTTCTTAGCCGCAGAAAAAGAAAAAACTTTTTAACGTTGAAAATGGAGAACACAACCTTGAAAAAAATGCTCTAATTATTTCCTCCGCGATTACAAACGCAGCGCATAATACTGCAGCGATATACCTAGGTATCTCTAGCATGAAGTTCACGCGCTCTTAAAGGTGTATTTCAACACCGATCGATGAGTCATTCGATTATTGTTCTGGTTTTGCGGTAATGTTATAGCTGCGAATTAAATAAACTTTTCTACTTAGTTCAAGTTTTTTTTTAAATTAATCGTTCTCTTATCGTGTGGGTGGGTACATACTTTATTCTGTACTAAAAAATATTTGTGCAGTTTTTTCGTTTCGGCTGCAGTATTTCAATGCGAGAGCAGACGACGAACATGCACCGTGCGGGCTAGTTCGCTTTAATAGCCGACAGATGGACGTGTACGTCTGGAATGAATCGATTTCTAATGTTTGATGCGCGTTCGTGCCGTTTGAACGTAATGGATGATTAGCGAACAAAGCTTTGACTGCTAAATGTTATTGTAGATTAATCAGACGTAAGTGAAATAATTTTATTAGTTGTTAATATGAAAAATCTCTTTCTTTGTGAGATATTTTGTCAAGTTTGAATCATTAAATAGCTCTTTTTAAATTGATGTTCGTTATAGCCTATACAATAGGTAAGAAAATTGCTTCTTCTGAAAATTAATTGCCAACCAAATGTGTACATAATTGGAAAAAAACGTGATAAACAATCATCTTGAAGCTGTTCTTCCAATTTTTTTTTTAATTTTTTGGAACTATACCTGTTTTAAATGCGATTTGCAGTCTATAACCTTTGGAATCTCGCTTTGACGGCATTGTGGATTACAATTTCAAAATCCGTTATGATGACTTCAACAACCATCCCCCATCATTGAAGTGATCCTATCTATCCTCATTTAGTTCTTCCATTTCTGTAATGGTTTTATAGATTTTTCCCCCGTTTGGCACATTTTTTGCCTAAATTAGCAGAAAAACAAGTCTGAGTGTGAATGCAAAAGCTGAATTTTGACATACTGTACTGTGAATTGGTACAATTAAAGATTTGTTTTGAACAAGTTACTACAAGTTCTACACCATTCCATGATACGTTCAAAATTTTCATTTTTGCACAGTTTCCTAGCTTGTCGACCAACCTTTAAATGCTTATCTCTAAGCTTCTAAAGGAATCGTCTTCTTTTTCTAGGGCTTTCCCAAATTGCTTCATCCGTTCTAATTTATCGGATAGGGTTGGCAAAATTACCAAACTAGAATTCACTAACGACACCATTTTTTTACTAAATTCTTCAGGAACGATAGTGATCACTGGCTCCCACTCATTTATTTGGTGAGGTTGCACAAGTGTTATTCCATAGAGAGTAAAAATCAATTCTTTTTTCATAAACCTTTAGCCCAGTATTGGGTTCATTCAGATGCTTTCTTTTAGACCACTCACAGGTCGTTGAGGGTGGATTTAGTTGGGGCAATAGGGACATAGCACGATGTGGTCCATATCCTGGAGTTGTTTGCAGTCATTTTATAAGATTTGTCTTTGGAAATGGGTTGAAGCTTGGTTGATATCAAATATAGTTGATAATGACAGTTGACTGTTATTCTGTTTGGTAGAATGAGCCAAAGTTTTTGAAGCAATTTTATACAAATATATTTATTCCTCAATATCAAATTTTATTGCTGCAGAACAACATGGTTTTGTCTCTAAACGTTCCACTATTAGTAACCTTTGCCATTTTTCTCAGTATATATCGGAAGCACTAGACCTTCAAGGCCAGGTTGATGTTGTATATACAGATCTGACTAAGGTTTTTATTGTATAGATCATGGAACACCTCCTACAGTCCTATTTAAGAGACAGCAAATTTTCTGTTTTTTTACAACGGTTTCTCATCTGACACATGTAATATTAATTCTGGCGTTCCACAGGGGTCTAATCTTGGTCCTCTTTTATTTATGATTTTTATTAACGACCTTTCAGCATGTATTAACAGTCAAATTTTAATGGTTGCTGATAATGTAAAAATATGTATTTACATCAATAAATTCGGATGAGGATTGCAGATCTCTCCAGGATAATTATAGAAAGGATTTATCGCTGGTGTGATAGTAATCGATTGACTTTGAATGTTTCCAAATGTAATGTGATGAGTTTTACAAGAAGAAAGCGTCCTTTTCAATATGATTATAGAATTGCTCACACTTCTATCGTTTAATTGCCATATTAATGTTTTGTCGTTTCTTCGGCCAATAGAATGCTGGGTTTTATTTTACGTACTACAAAGCACTTTACCGGCTCTAAAAGTACTGTATTTTGCTCTGGTTAGATCGAAGCTTGAGCTTGATGCAGCATTTATTTGGAACCCTATGTATGATGTCAACAAGAAAGCTGTGGAGACCGTGCAGAGAAGATTTTTAAAGCGCTTGTGGTATAGGAGTTTCAATATTTATCCGTGTTTGTGACATATTTAGTTGTTTCATCAAGAATATAATTGATATTTTTAGTATATAATTTTTTAAGTTTCAAGTCAGTATCTTATTTACAAGTTTGTCTAATTTTTAAGTTTTTGTCGCTTGCTTTATGATTTATTATCCATTTTCTTATAATCATTAAGTACGAATGTTACATATGTAAGTTAGTTTAATGTCGAATTGTATTTTATAATATGGTGGATTAGCTATATAGTATACTGTATTATATTGTTGTTTTCTGTCCTGTAAGTGGTACTGTTGGACAATGAAATAAATAAATAAAATAAATAAATAAATAAATAAATAAATAAATAAATAAATAAATAAATAAATAAATAAATAAATAAATAAATAAATAAATAAATAAATAAA
>SMLS01081326.1:0-19453 GCA_004785975.1 Popillia japonica
TTATTATTATTATTATTATTATTATTATTATTATTATTATTATTATTATTATTATTATTTATTATTAATTTAATTCAGGCAGCACTGTGAATAACCCTGACAAAGGAATACTTAAGAACAAGATGCTTTTGAAACAAAACACGCTATTAAATGCACTTACGTATTTATTTTTAATCTAATCTAACACGTCGTAAACTCACATACTTTACTCCATCTTAATTTAATTATTTAATTACACAAAATTATATCTCACCTTTGTCTCAGCCGTTTGAAAAATACGTTCCATTATCTTTAATTATCCGTATTAATTTTTATTTTCCGTACATTAATCCATTGTGATTGGCCGCGTCGTCAGCCCGAGACGACATTGATAATCCCCTTGTCTTACCTGTTTACATCCTCTTCGTCCCAATAAAATTTTACAGCCGAGTATGTGGGACCCCGCAATAACAATAAAATGTAACTGGCCAAAAAAAAAAACTAGACCCTCACCTACCTCCACAGTGACCGTTCTTTACGTTATAATAAGCGGAATATGTTGGCGTACATAAATATCGGATCTGAATCCATTCCTTCCGATGTGTGTGCGCGAATCCTACTATGCGAGTCACATCCGCGTGTGAATTTGTTGAGGCAGATTTTATACGCAATTACGTCAATAATCCACTGATACACGTTTATAGGGCCTGTTACTAGCGCGATAATGTGCACGCGTACCGCTCATAAGCGGCAGTTATGCAGAAATTATGGTGTTTTCGGGTTACATGGGAATATAAGCGTACCGGGTTCTTGTTGGTCGTTTAGATGAAATACAATAT
The DNA here is from genome assembly GCA_004785975.1 of Popillia japonica. Taxonomy (NCBI): domain Eukaryota; kingdom Metazoa; phylum Arthropoda; class Insecta; order Coleoptera; family Scarabaeidae; genus Popillia; species Popillia japonica. The sequence continues at coordinate 819 of SMLS01081326.1, forward strand.
TGGAAAATTATTCTTATCCAGCGTTCGAATGGTGCAGGTACTCGTATTATGCGCAGTTACCGTTAAAATGTCTCATTTATGGGCCTAATGAATCGGTTACGTTGAAAAATCGCGTCTGCGTTCCTGAATTTTTCGAATCTTTTGTACTCGGTGCAGAGTTATGTTACAACTTTCCCATCGTGTCTTGCCTTTAATGTTGGTATGAATGTGGAAGTATAGGAGTTTGTATCTTGATTTCGTTTAAAGTTCGCACTGAGATATTTAGTAGGTACCTAGATGTATTTTTTATGACCTTTAAGTACTCATCTATTTTCCAGATATTTTCTCCCACTTTTAGATCAATTTAAACACTATTCGATTAAAAATGAATTTAGAAATTATTAGGTTTTTGTTACAAACTTCGTCAGTGGAAGGAATTGACATTTTATTCGATTTTAACGATATTTGAAAGTTTTATTGTTAGTAAAACGTATATGGAATTTTATAAGGTTCTTCCTAACAACAGGCCATAAAAATAAAGTAGATGTGCAAATATTCACTGGATCTCTTGGTGCCGAAGTAGAACACTAAATCACTATCACCCACAGGACACCAAACACTTGGATAAATGCCAACGCGTTTCGACAGCAATGCTGTCATTATCAAGGCGATAATAAAAAAAACTAGTTTTTTATTATCGCCTTGTTTGGTGTCCTGTGAGTGATTGTGATCAAGTAGATGTGTCTAGATTTAGCCCATTTTGTACTGCAAATCATTCCTGTGGGTTGTAACTATTACTACTGTCTATAGTAATAAACCCAAATGCTCGATATTGGTGAAAAAATTGTTTTCCGATCCTTATGTTTGTTTGTGTAGACGTATAACATTGACATCGTAATAAATTGGGAATGAATTTATCTTAAATTAAAAGTAAAAACATTGTTTTATGTTTGTAACCACTTTAAAAATTATTTTTGGCCACCATTAAAACGCTTACATTTTGACGTAACAGACGGCACAATTAGTAGCTGATGAATTTATCTTGATCGTTCTTGTCTTAAGTCTGTTTGACATGACGTTAAATTTACGTAAAAATTAACGAGAAAATTTACAAGTAAATGATTGGACAAGTTGCAAACAGAAAATTATGTAAAGAAATTTACTACTAAGTTATTATTACTAGTAAATTATTTATGTAGAAGAAAAACTGCGTACATTGTTCGATCATAACCTCCAATAACTTCTAACTCTACATATTCTTGTGTACCTTTAATAATCTTATTGTAAAAGGATCATTTACATCAGGATCATTTAGGTATTAAACAAATGACTATTTAAACGCAGAAAGTTTGTGTACGATGTTGGATCTTCCACCAAAAGTGCATTATTTATTAAATGTAGAACCCCTCTTTTGCATGTATACCTAAAAATTGTGTTAAAAATTTGGAGATATGCTGCAAAAAGAAAATCATAAATCATTTTATAAATTTATTCAAAAATTTATTCGTAAATTTACTCCTTGATTTTTGCGTCAATTTAAGGTCGTGTCAAATATCGCGTGTCCGTAAATGTTTGAAACTGACGTCTGTCAAAACGTATGCAATATCTGTGCTTAAAGTTTACCACCCTCAGAATGTCAGTTGGTTTATTCCTCTATGGCCATAGTCGCACGTCTGTATTTTCGTTGGGTTTTATTATAGGTTTTCTGTTCAATTTTCGACTTCGTTTTAGCATTTCCTTGTATTGTTTATTAGCAATAAACGTTTCCAAAAAGAAGCATATTGTGTTTGATTTTAAAATACAATTTTAATAATTATGCTTAAAGTATCTACCGCGTGGGACGCTAATGACAATTCTTGCGATTGAAATCAAATGTAGTGGTACAAACTTAATCAAAATTTGACAGTAATTGTCAGCTTCAAACATTTATGGACACGGTGTAGGCTTTAGTTAGTGCAACCGACCAAACATATGTTTATGTACAGATTTCATGTTTCGTTGCTTTTTACTGTTTCAGATTAATGAATATTGCTGTCACAAGTAGGTGCATCATTACTCTGCAAAGTATAAACTGCATGATGTATAAAAAATCATTTTATGCACACATTTATGTAATACAGTCCTTTTTTTCGTTTTCCCCTTTTGTCAAATGTATTTTACTATTTCTCAAAACTATTTCACATCTTAATTAAAGAGGATACTGTGTATGTCAAATTATTTCCCTTTTTGTCAAAATTATTTTCTTATTTGTCAAAACTATTTCCTTATTTTTCAAAACTGTCAAAAATGTTCGAAGAAGGCAAGACAACAAAATTTCGAACAAGGCACTTACATACGTGCTTTAATAATCAAAGGAATGAGCGATAGGTAGTAGTGCGCCAGTCCAGGTAGGACAACAATTTAATGTTCTCCCGAACACTGCAAGAAAAATTTACAAAACTTACAAAATAACTAACGAGAACAAATAACAATTAGGCAATTTAATTGATAACGATTCCACTGTAATACTAAATCGAATAAAAACCAAATTGTTAGAGCAAAAACCGCAACTAGAGTTTGCCTCCGCAAACTTATCAACCAATTATAGAGCGACAAAAGCATTTCACTATTCTTGCTTTCGTTTCTTTTGTGCAAGAAAGGCGTAATGGGCAAAATATTATCCAAAGCAGGTTTGATTATGTTGTTCTGTACAACAGAATAATGATCCACAGAGAAAAACTATATTGTGTTGACGAATTTGGGATTCAAATGAATTCTAGAAGATTACAGAAAAATATCAGAACCAACAAAGTTAAGGCACAATTAAGAGGCCGTAATTATTCGATTGCTGTTGCAATGTTTTATTCATTATACATATTTATGCAATATTCAAAACAGGCCTTACAATGTAGAACACATTGGAGAATTCTTGACATCGTTTATTGACCATTTAGCCGAAGATACTACAGCTTTGCCCAAAAATATTTGCCACCCTTCACAGCTCTGATTACAAGAAGTATGTAAGAAATAAAAGATTTTTTTTTTCTACAAATTTTTTGTTTGTCTATACACAACGAATATTAATATTGGAAGAATCCTCCACAGGCTTTTATGACTTCACGAATCCCTCAAAGGCAGACACCACAATTCCTCAATCTTTTGTTAGTTATACTGCATAAAAAAAATCACAGACACAATATCTTTTCTCTGCCAATGGCCATATGTATTCACCACCTTCGGAAAAATCAAGTTTTATGAACATTATTATGTTTCTGCGAAATATGCTAGATACTGATTTAACTAGATGACTTCTTATATTCAATCTTTGAAGGAAATAACGTGTAAGTTGGGAATGTTAGAGAAAAAATATTGTACTTGCGATTTTTTTTGTGCAGTATAATTTTACTGGGGTAACAAAAGAAGCCTAAAGCTTGTGAATTAACGCAAGTAGAATGCGATTGGATTGTAGCAAAAGCTCGAGGAATTGCGGTGTCTGCCTTTTATGGATTCGTGAAGACACAAAAGCCTATTGAGGATCCTCCCAATATTAATATTCGTTGTGTATACACATAACAAAAAATATGTACATTTTTTTTTATTTCTTACATACTTATTGTAATCAGAGCTGTGAAGGGTGGCAAATACTGTTGGCCAAGGCCTGTATAGAAGGTGCATATTTTGTCATGGACAACATCCGATATCATAGAACGGATGCAATTCAACAGATGACCAGATACATTCGTCAATCCTCTGACATCATCCCTCTGGATGTAAAGTTCCAGAAAACGGAAACCTTAACAAGGAATCGTTTTTTACTTTGGCGGAATCTAGTCAGTGCTATTTGGGCTTAGTTGTTACCTGTTCTAAACTGTATTGATCAAACTTGTTCTAATGGTCTTCATTTTATAAGTGACAGCCCGACAACGTAATAATCGTAATAAGTCTATATTTTATTTCCTTGTTAAAGAACTGCCAACTTCTCTTGGAACTATCTAGAAGCTGGCCACGGAAAAGGAGCTCCTGATGGTGTATACATAAGTAGAATAAGTAAACGAACACCAGATAATCTAGTAGCTAAAGGGAACGATCTTTTGCTTCTCTAGTAAAAGCTCTCTCGCAAAATATTAAAGGTGTAACTTACTACTAGACATACCAGAATTCTCAAAGCCTATCAAAGACAAACAAATTAAAAATTTTATAGGAACAATGAACGTTCACCAAGTTAAAGGAAGTTTAACTAACGATTTAGATACTCTGTCTCTCAATATTTCTTTTCATTAAGTAGTTTTTGAGATAATGTTTTCTCTGATGATGATCTCCATGGGAAGTGTTTAGAAAGCAGGAACCGATCAATTTTCCATAATACTCAAACTAGAGTTTATTTGTTAGTACAACTAAAGACCAAAAAATCTGTCTACAGATACGTTGATGAAGCTGATGTTTCATACATAAATTACTCCTGTTTTATCAACTTTTGGAAGTAAAGTGTATTGTTTTTTTGAGCATGACATTTTTTCGATTTTTTTTCTTTTATTTTAATTTTTTTTATTAAATTTTGAACTTTAGTGCAGTTCATTCACTCATTCTTTGCAGTTTTTTTTACAAATCTTAGTCAAATAAAAATATTTCTTGTACTAAAAACATAAATTTGATGGTAGATATAAAATGATATTTTATGGAGAATCGCCCTTAAAGGATTATGTTTACAATTTCACGAAACAAATTAAAACATTTTGGATAGTAAATTTATAATCATAAGAATAATGGTCCTTATATCAACGTATTTGTTTGTCAAGCTCTAAGAATTCTATTTAAAGACTAGGGAAAATATGACAAAAACCTAGTCTACAGCTTAATTTAATTTAATAGTTAATTCAGGCATGATTAAGTGATTAAATTATTATAAATAATACTTAAATTTTTAATATTGGTTCTTTCTTTTTTAAAACCTTAATATTTTTAAATCAACGTTATGTCGTAATTCTTTAGAATGCTTAGACAAAGTATTTTCCGCGGTTATGTTATGTGATACAGTGTACTGATGATCATAAGGCGCTCTTTTAAATATTGTCTAGTTTGACCCACGTAACAATTATTTATTACAATCTTTGCATTCTAATTTACATACGACATTACTTTGATTATCATTTTTAATCTTAGTTTTTTTAAATTTGGAAATAATAATTATTTAATAATAACCAACAAATAATCAATAATATTTCATTAATAACTCATTCATTATTCATTCATGCTAATATTAAAATTAATAAGCGTGAAACCTCATTAGTAATTCCAAAATATAAATAATCCAAACGTAATCGATTAATTGCATATAATTACAGTAGGTATCTACCAAATATTTAAAAATATTACAAAATATCTTCGTAATTACATATTGGCGCAATATATATATTTTTAGTTCTTAACTATAACTTACCTATAAATATCAAGGGCAACGAAATAGCGCCGCACTAACAATTCGCTTGTTTTTGTTTCATTTCACGAACAATTTAAATATGTAAAATTAAAAAAAAAATTGACAGCGAACCATTATTCATATTTTGCGGCAATGATGTACTATAACCGTGTGCATGAAAAACATCGATTTTTCGGTTGTAAGGTCGAAGATGATTTGAAAATATTTCGGAGAAATTCTGCATTTAATCTAATCTGCATTGTGAGGTAATAATTTATCGGATAGGTGAAGGAATATTTTAGAAACAGAGAATTCTACCTTATAAATTTCCGATAATTAATTCGATTGACATTTATAAATCGTGCTGCTGCTATGAAGTTAAAGCGATTAAAATTACATTAAAATTTTTGTGAATGGTTAACAGGAATTATGTTGAAGTTTATCACGGCTAATTATGACGACCTTCGAAGAAGTAGCTGATCTTATCTTCCTTATAACCAATTAGAACCGATATACAAAAAATTGGAGCATGAATATTATATAGAAATATTTTAACCTGCATTTGGCACACTTGCATTGGATTTTGGGCTGCACTGTTTGTGAGACTGCTACTGCAATTCCAGTTGCGCAGCAAAATCTATTAGAGAATTAAGAAATCGGAGTTCTTTGTTGAATCTGTTTGTACAATTGCAGAAATTAATTGGGAAAGAAGAGGTTTTTGTTGGCAAACTAGATTTTGTCGTCTTCAGTCAAAAAAAAGTTGCCATTTCAGTGATGATCTGGAGAATGGATCCTGCTAACTTTTCGTTGGAGTACAGTGATTTTTGATTAGTCGCTCACTCAAAACCATATTGTGGATTTTGTGAACTATTTCGAAGGAAATCACTTCCACTAGACATCCTGAACGTTGTTCATCATTTGTAGACACTCGGTCATGTCTAAACTCGTTAAAATAGAAGCAGATGTGTCATGAACTTTATCCAATTTGAGACAAATTTGTTGCATCCTACGACATTGTATCTACATTACAGCTGCGAATTATAGAGCAATAAAACTAAAATGTGCAAGAAGCAATTTGCACGTTATTGGGAGATAAATTTACGCTCTCTATAAATCGACATCCGCATTTCCACAGGCCACTGCAGGTGTTGAGCAAAGTACTCGCGAAGAAAAAATCCGTCGTAAAGGTTGCGTCAGCATCGATCGGAAAAATCTCATGTAGGATTTTAGCCGGTCGTAAAACCGACTCTTCTAATTCTTTTATTATCAAACGAACGTGCGTAATTATAGTTTCGCCGATGGATGTAAAGTTTAGTGATGACAGTTCACCGCAAAAATTAAGGTTAAGTACTTGGGCGTGTTGCTCACTTGAGGTACCGACAATATTGCTATTGTGCGGCGCATGTGAAGGTTGTTTAATTGCGATTTACCCAATATGTGTTTATCGGTTAATTAACAATAGAATTATTAATAAATACTATGTGTTGGTATAGAATGATAAATTTTAAATGAATACAACAAGTCCCGCTTGATTCGAGACGAAACACTTGACGTTCCAGAAGTAGGCAGGAGTCAGTGCGCGTTATAAGTAGTCTTCTTGAAATCCAGCGTGTACACGAAGACGTTTTCAACCTCTTCCGTTACTTATTTAAATATTTTATGACGGCTAATTTACACAGAGCACTGTGACACAACGAGGCACTGCTGACTGCGACCATTTCAGATCTCTTTATTTTTTTAAAGTATACAACGTGAAGCAGAAGTGTTATTTAAACATTGGGCGAGGTAGAATGAAAGAGATGAAACTGGTTTTTGTTCCTCCTGATAAATAAAGAAGTTGCGAAATCCTATACGGCTTTAGATATATTACCTACATACTTCTCCGCTCATTGAAGGAAATGGACTCATCGTCATAGTTTGCAGAGAGTTTTAGAAGAAAATCGAGAACCACCAAATTAAAAGTTGTAGAGGAATAAATCTTGGCATTTAACAGCATTTAAATATCGTTGAAGACTTGAAGATGGAGGATCTATGTAATATTGATTTTGGTAGGCTGACCCACCAATCCTAACAAAAATATCTAATAATAATCTTCAAGCTCGCTAGACGGTAACTAGGAAAAACATGCATAGATTTGCTAGATGAAAGAGGAGACTGACACTCCAATTTGTGCCACCACCACTTCCATAATTTTTTCAACATGTATTAATCAGGCCACCACAGAGATGGGAAACAAGATAATGCTGCACAAATTATAGCCAAGAGCAGCATCTTCTTCTGGAGCCTGACCAGAAATCTCGTCCAGAATCCCAAGATCGGCCAAAATTTTCTTCGATTTCTTCTACTAGTACTTACCAGTTTCTGATTTTTTTCCTTCTTTTGGTATTCCTCTGTGGTAAAGCTTTCGAAAATGTCTGCACCTATTTAGACGGAAGATAAAGCTTTCTTAGTGATGGATTTGACTTGCTCCCATAGTGTTGCTAGTAGAAATATTTTAGGGAACCACTAGGAGATATGAATGGAGAGGAATGTTCTTGGTTTTGTAATACCTTGATATTGTCTGGTGAAAATGGTGAAACATTTTGCCGTTATAATCTCCTTTTTAATATTCCTAACTATCCTGGAAGGAGGAAAGATAGTTGGCCATCAGGCCAACTGGAAGAGATAATTATATTCTGTGTGAGTTGAATGAGTGGTGTGGTATACAACTGCTTCAAAAATAAGTCTGCCAACCCACAAGAATATGAAGGAGCATGTGGAAATTAAATGATGCACTTAAGTAAGAACACTTCACTATTCTTTATGTTCTTTATCACACCAAACACAATTTGTTTTTAATCATGGAGGAGGATCGAAGGAGTGAACCACTGAGGACTTTCTAGTGAAGAATCCGAGCCGGGTGGCTTCTTCCAAAAATTTCTATTTCTTAGTAACCTACAAGTACGAAAAGAAAATCTAGTGTTGGAGCTGTGTGCCCCTTAGGGGTGTCGGAATGTATAAATATATTTTAATGATTTATGAAGGCTTTCCAGTTTTTTTTTCTATTTCCTGCAAATTCTTTAGCTTCTTGCCATGTTTTCCCTCTCTGTGCCAAGTTTTTTCCAACCACTCGGTTCCATGTATCTCTGGTCTTCCTCTCTTCCTCTTCATCCATGATTTGGACTTTCATACTCTTCTTAATTGCGATTTTCCGTCTAGTCTTTGCAAATGTCCTCACAATGCAAGTTGTCTTTTTTTGATGAAATGTAAAATTGGTTCTATGTTCAGGTCTTGTCTAATTGTATCATTGCTTCTTTTATGGGCACATGTTTCACTCTTTTAAGTACATACTCAATTTCAGTATAAGTACATACATCTTGGCCGTATTTTGCTATTATAATCTCCTTTTTATTATTCCTAACTATCCTGGAAGGAGGAAAGATGGTTGACCATCAGGCCAACTGGAAGAGATAAATATATTCTGATGTGTGAGTTGAAGTGAGTTGAAGGAGTGGTGTGGTATACAATTGCTTCAAAAATAAGTCTGCCAACCCACAAGAATGTGAAGGAGCATGTGGAAATTAAATGATGCACTTAAGGAGGAATATTCTTTATGTTCTTCATCACACCAAACACAATTTGTTTTTAATCATGGAGGAGGATCGAAGGAGTGAACCACTGAGGACTTTCTAGTGAAGAATCCGAGCTGGGCGGCTTCTTGCAAAAATTTCTACTTCCTAGTAACATACAAGTACGAAAAGAAAATCTAGTGTTGGAGCTGTGTACCCCTTATGGGATGTAGGAATGTATAAATATATTTCAATGATTTATGAAGGCTTTCCAGTTTTGGGACCACTTGGTCCCATGTATCCCTGGGTCTTCCTCTCTTCCTCTTCATCCATGATTTGGACTCCCATACTCTTCTTATTTGCGATTTTCTGTCTAGTCTTTGCAAATGTCCTCACCATCCAAGTTGTCTTTTTTCGATGAAATGTAAAATTGGTTGTATGTTCAGGTCTTGCCTAATTGTGTCATTACTTATTTTGTCTTCTATGGTCACACGTTTCACTCCTCTTAAGTACTTTATTTAAGTTGCTTACATTTTACTCTTCTCGTCCTTAGTTGGGGTCCAAGTTTGTATTTTGTATTCTTTTTGTTTCTTTTATCTTTATGTTCATTGTTAGTTATTCTTTAGCGATTGCCATTACTTTAGTTGCATTCCGAGAGATTTACTCTTTCGAGGTTTCTGTATCCTATATACAGGGGTTTTACGTGTTCTTCAACGTCTTTCACAGTCTCATCCAGGAATAATTTAAATGGTTCTATCACGTCTTTTCTCCAAGTAATTTGCCGGGGTTTCCGTTAAAGTAGTAATCTTAACGTTGAAATATGCTAGCCAAAAGCATACTTTCCAGGATTCGTCCAAAGTTCTATCTGCCCTAAAACCGTTTAGGTCGAGATTAACTAAACGACCTTGATGTTTGCTAATCTTTTATAGCTTTTCTTTTTATATTGTAATTCCTTATCATATCAGCCCCCTTTTGAAGTTTTAAATCGGTAATAAATGCTTTATTAACCTTGAAAATTTCAAAAAATCATACTAATAACGAAACGAGCAATACCTCAACCTTACTTATGTATACATAATTGTTGTACAGCACATCCCAGTCTCGTGTTCACACGTTCAACTTTACGATCGTCCGTGGGTTGTCAAAAAATTATCGTCCGCATGTCGATTCGTAAATATTGGAATAGTGCTTTAATTGTTTGGATTGTCTATTCGCGTATGTAAATGTAGACGTAATAATACCCCGATGGGAGTCCTAATTCTCGCGTGATGCAAACGGCACCTGTGTGTATATACGAAATAAGTTTACGAAAATAAACTCGAGAAAATTTCCAGATGAGATTACGTATAATCGAGAATCTATGTGATATGTTAAACTGTACGAGCGCCGCGTCATTTGCGAAAGATTGGCCGCGCTCGGTAGGTTTATCAACGCCCGACGCCGCAGGACGCTACAGCCGATTGGTCGGACGTCGGTATCACGTGCGTAATAAATATAAGCAGGAAGAGCGCCAATATTATCCGAGCCACTAGAGACGGGGATTCGGCTTGAGCGGCGATCATCGCACGCTACTGCGCAATCACGGATTCAATCCCTCATATTAGGTTAAAGAAGTATTTTGTTATGTATTCGCGATGATGAGGTCGGCAAACTGGAGTCATCTACTAATTTTTTCTTTGCGGAGTAGTTTAAAGAATTTATGTGTATGTGTCTATGCATGCATGTACATACGTGTATACAAAGTAAAATACAGTTGGCTAATTATATTTTAGTATTATAATTAGCCAATTGAATGCGGTAGGTATTGTATAAAACATGGTTGTAGCATAATTATAAGTACTAAACAATAATATGACTGCGTTGTATTGCATTGTTTTACTAGGCGTAAGCGTACATTTAGGATTTAGGAGGCAATAACAGAAAGGGTTAACGATCCGGAAGATAAATAAATTTGATTGCCAATTGTTTAGTTTTATTATCCTTAAAGTCAAACGAGCACATCGCTATTCTCTTTAAAGTGTTAATAATAAATTTTAGTAAATGGTCGAAAAAGTGGGAGGTATATTGTTAATTATGGAAGGTAAGTGTGTCAAATGTGATTTATGGTTATTTATAATAAGCGGAGTAAATCAGGCGCCTAGAAGCAAAGCCCGAAAAGCCGACAGAAAAGAAAAATGAAATAAAGCCAAAAAACTGATAAAATGTTTCTTTAAACATATTAGAATCTATTTTTTGTATCAAAGATGTTCACTGACAAGGGAACACCGGTGGGTGTCTCCCTCCGATTTCGATGAAAAAAAACATTTATAATATATATTTTGAGTTATTATTACTATTATTAATTTATTATGCATACCCGTCCCCTGGTATTAGCTTTTTGTGAAGATATCTATCTTGAGACCATGTATTATACTGGAGATTATGTTAAGGAAAGAAAATTATATCTGTTATAGTTCATTTGATTATTATTATTATTATTATTATTTATTAATTTTGAAGGTTTATTGTTATTTTTCTATTTTTACAATTATTAATTTTCTAAACTTGTTATACATCATCGTATTCTATGTAAAAGCGGCCTTCTTTTGATGAATAAGAAAAAGAAAAAATGTTAAAAAAATGAGCGGTGTGGGGTACCCCGTCCCCCGTTATTAACTTTTTTGCAAATACGGACGACGCCACCTTTAGCGCCATGCAATATGCTGCAAATGATATTAAGAAGAAAATTTAATATCTGTTATAATTTAGGAAATATTTGCAAAAATTGAAAAATCATACAAACTTTGGATTGGGCTGTACCCCAAAATCGTATGGAGAGAAAGAAAATACGTGCCCCGTATTTGCTGCCTCTTTGGATCTGTAAAGTTTCATCGAAATCGGAGGGGGACACCTGCCGGTGTTCTTCTCTTATGAGTTTAGAAATCAATAGAAACGTTTCTGAAAATCTGCAAGGCATTGCAGAACAGAAAAATTAATGTATAAAATAGACATGTTTTGTTTTGCTCCAAAAATTTTACACATTTATTAAAAATGAAAACAAAACATGCGGAAAAATCGCAAAAAAAATTTTTTGTTTCAGAAATTATTAATACCTACTTATAAATATTAACAATAATGACAAAATATTAGTAAAAATAAATTTTATTCTTGAAAATATCATAAATCTTATTAGAAAAACATCGTTTTGTCCCACAATCAAAAACTTCTTTTTCACAGTTGCTCTCTTCTTCTCTATCTTGCTAGCCCTCCACAACAGTTTGGAACGTTTCTTTGAAAAAAAAAAAACCAGTGAATCTTCCTTCTGTCATTCCTTTCCGTAGTATTTTTCTAAAAGTTTCGTTATACTTCGTTTCTTATCATTGTTGATGGGATCATGTTGTAGGGGCTGTGGGCTCATCTGGGAAATATTTTTTTCCGCGTTTGCATAAACTTTTGGGTATACAAAAAATGTCATTTCTATAAAAGGGTTCACCCCTTACAAGTGGAATGTTTTTTCCCTTAGACAGGCTTTCTACATCATGAAAAATGTTGTTATCGCAATATAATTGTAACAACATACCTTGCACGTTTTGCCTTCTCGCGCTTCGTTTCTAATGTTCTACGTCTCTTTCGGGCTATACTCCCGTCAGACTGCGTTATGGTTTTCAACAATTCGTCAGTATTATTTTGGTTTTATTAATTCGAACAACGTTATTGCTAAGAAAACACCACCTTTAACGACACTTCCAAGCACATTGATAAAATAATTATTAATCAGCTGAGAAATTTGTACGCAGTCCCCTGCAACAAATCTGGGTTTGTTATTGGTGGAGTGGCAATGTCTGCTTTTGTACCTAGGATAGGAAAGGACTAGTCGGTTTTTGCATCTACGTTGAGATTTTGAACGCGAATATCAACGTACTTGTCGGGTTTTGCTTCTACGCCCTTGAAATGACAGTTTGAGGTTTTTTGGTACTCCTGTGTTACATTGTCGCCAGCAAAGAAATTTGAAAACATAGTTTATTAACATATTTCGATCTGTGTTGAGTGCAACTACACTCCCTTTCAAAGCAATTGTATCAGATTGGAGAACCGATGTTGGACCGGCGCACCACTATCGCCAGACCCATCATCCAAACTTTATGTCTCGAACTCCAATTCCTTCTGTCCTATAATACTTGATAGCTTTCTCCTTTTTTTATTGCGCCATGTTACTGGATATGTTCCTTCAAAATTAATTTTTTGACAAAAAATAGTAAACTTTAGATTTTATTATTTTTCCAGTTTCATGCTGATAGTAGAGTCCAGGGAAAAAACTAACTTGAAAATCGGACCATATTCGTAAACGTTTGTTTGTTTGCCTTCAATAATTTTCTCAGTGGCACTAGACACCAGTTTTTTCTTATATTTTTGTTCTAACAGATTCTTCTCTGCCTTCCCTCTTTGAAATTTTAATTTAAGTAAATTAGCCTTGGGTACAGATGTTTCTGTTGAAGGGCCAGACTCCAGTCCAACGAAAATTTGCCGTTACATTTTTTGGAGTATTGTTGCAAACGACACCAAGTAATGTGTTACAAGCGATACCAGTAGCTCCCAAACACTTCTCTGCAAAGTTTTGTAAATATTACCTCCAATTTACAAGCCAGTCTAGATCAAGAAATGTATGGGACGAAGACCTAGCAGATATAATACAGAGGAAGGGAAAATCGTGGTTGCAAGGAAAAGCATTGGGGAAAGATAGAAAGAAATGTACAGAATTTGTATACAAATAGTACTAGCACGTAAGAACACAATGTGAATACAACAAGTAAGTGGCAAATGTAATATATACCCTACACCATAAGGTAAATGGGGATTTGATAGTATACATACATATGTATATACTCATATATATAAGATTGAAAAAAAATCATTGGCAGGAATCGATCGCGAGCCACCAAGTTGATAGGCGTAGATTTAGTCCACAACGCTACCTGCGCTTGCTTATACGGAGAGTAACATTAACGGTGTAAAAAGAACGATAGACTTAGACAGCTGGATTTAATAGGTGGGAAGTGCTTTTTCAATCACCAGTGAATTTTATTCCATGAAACCATTTATTGTTATGGGAATCAAATCGACGTCTAGCAACATCACTTCTGTTACCGAATCTTTTTGGTTTGACATGGATATGAGGTTCAACCACTTCTGGTGGAAGGTAATAACGGCTTTGGTCCTCAGTTGGGTAGAACCATTTTTCGTCAATGTGAACCAAATGAAACATATTTCGGAATCGAATATGTTCAATTTCAAAAAATACAAATGACGTAAGAAGTTGAGTCTTCAATTTTACCGCTGGCCGATACAGATTTTAAGACAAAATACTTATCAATACCCTAGATTAGATGGTCCTACGGCGCCTCTTTCACCGCGACCTTCCCGGTCTATTGTGATCCCTACTAATCCTAGAAGGCGCTCTTTAACTTTGCCCTCTTTATGAGGCTTAACGTCCTTGAGAGCGGTTCCTGTATGTAGCTCTGTGCTGTGGGATACTCTGTGCCCAAAATTAAAAACCTTGTCCTTCCCAGGCCTTCGCAGTGGCACAGTACATGGACTGGGGTTTCTTCCTCCTCCTTGCAGAATCTGCACATGGCATGTTCCGCTAGGCCTATGGTGTACATATGTCTATTTAGTCTACAGTGACCTGTCAACAGACCTACTAACATTTTGACAGTTTTTCTGTCTTTATCGAGTAGGTCTGTAGTGGATTCAGGCTGCTGTTCTTTTAGGAACTCCTTTGCCTGGGCGATTTTTGCACCAATCCCTGGACTTATTGTGTATTCATTGCTTGATGGATTTTCTGATTTGTGATTTGGTGGTGCCGAAGGATGGGCCAGGCCCGACGAATTGCCTCGACGAACCTTGTCTGGCCAGATTATCTGCCGCTCCATTTCCCTTCACGCCCTCGTGGCTGGAAACCCAGGCCAAAATTAGTTTCCTTTGGGAACCCACCTAGTTTAGGGCATTAACGCAGTCCCAAACCAGTTCGGAGTCAACACTTGCTGAACTAATCGCTTTAAGTGTTGGTTGGCTGTCCGAGACGTTGGCGACGCTTTTACCGAACTCGGTCCATCTTTCCACTTCTCTAACGCAATGGTGGATTGCTGCTACTTCAGCTTGAAAGACCAATATCAATACCTTAAAGATATGTATAAGGAATAAATTACTCTAAAATAAATTTTGCTTCTGTGGATTCTACTACACTGTTTACTGTGTCAGTTCATTGCAGGTTTTGAGCAGCATGGGTCAATGATTGCTTACAAATAGAAGATGTTGAAGATGAAGTCAAGATTGAAAAGTTTTGTACAGGAGTTGCATATTACCTATTTGTGGACATGCTGTTTTTCAAATCAATGCTACTCAAACGCTTAAACAAGTTTAGAATCTAAATTTATTCAGAATTTTAAAGTGCTTCAAGCTAGTTTCAAAAAAACTGGGTGTACATAGGATGGTGCCCATAGATATGTATACTGGTGAGGTGACAACTTTGAGTTTCCCCAGTGGTTCAAGAAATTTTTCACCACTTATTACAGAAGAATAGAATACGATCCTTTTGCTATTGGCAATGGGGAAGCTATGGAGAACGGTGGCTTCCTCTTCATTGGTAAAATGGGTGAAAAGCAAAACTATGCAAGCCCATAAAAGGCAATCCAATGCGTCCGTGGCATGGAAGATTTGACAAATCCAATTTCTACTTTGGCAAACTTCGTAATGTACCAAGAAGTTGATGACGATAATCCCATAGTTCAAAAAATTCTTGAAATTCTGTTGGTTTTGCTTCTCCAGACGAAATAGAGATTGCTGCAGGAGAAGGACGTGGACGTGGGGACCAACCACGCATGAGGAAATTCAGTGTTTTTCTAACGTGAACATTTTTGCAAATTTGTAAAAAACCTCTCCATTTGTTCTAAATTAGATATTTTAACATTTTCTGGAAATTGGATCTAAACGACTTTTATAGCTACGCAAATAAGGTATTCAAACCTAGTAACTCTGTCGCTATTTATAACAATCAGGTCTAACCATTGCTGGCATTCTAATGACGTTTAATTACAATTTCATTAATTTTCTCCAATCCAATTAACATTCTTACAAAAACAGAATTATAGCTAATCCGATCGTGTCAACCTGCGTTTTCCCGACTTTCACTGGCGTTGTTATTCGTTTTTTCCTCGTTCAACGAGAAATTCCATACGAATACTGATTTTATTCGAAACCTCGATTCACAATCTAAATTGAATCATCGTTCCTAATAACGTCCCAGAACCGAACTCGACTGGTTTCTTTACGTTAGATCGCAGTATCGGCCGCGGGGGCGGGGGAACGTCCGGACGCGATATGAAGACCACAAACCAGCTAGATTGTAGTGTACATGTCGCTTTGACACAGGACACAAAATTAATTGTGTACATGCATTGCGTCTTTTAATCGTCTGGATGATTTATGTCGACTCCGTTTTTGGACAGACTAGTCGCGACACAGACATACGAATTTATATATTCTTTCTTCGATAGACGATACTACATCTTGGACATACACTTTACTTGCATTAAAAATAAAAATTAAAATCTTAAATTATCATAATTAAAACCGATTGTCGGAGAGGAATTTTTATCCCCAAACCTAATATATCAGCATTCCTGCTACTATTATGATTTCCATTTAAATATTTCCCATTAAATCGATAATGGTACGATAATGATACTTCTTGTAGTACGCTAATTAATAGAAATATGTGGGCTGAGGTTGTCAAGCGATTAGGTAGATGTTTAATACCATTGTTGCCCGTACACTAGTATTTTATGTTATAGATATTCCGAAGATAAAAAAGGAAACTGTATTCCTTTATGTACAATATTTGTGTAATACTTTTTAACTATTTCTTTCTTCTTCGAGCGTTCCTCACGAGATAAAAAAAATAGGAATTTTAAAGAAGTAGTCGATGTTAGAAGTATATTTTATGCAAATAATTCTATGTAAACATATACATGTCTGTGTGTTGTAGAAGGATATGTGCGAGCCTCATATTCATGTAAACTGTATTAGTTTTAGCTGTTTGAGTAGCATTTAGCTGGATGTTTTTAACATGCCGTAGAGATATGATTCTTTCTGTTTGTGATGAATTATTAAAAATGCGTAAATTACTAAGAGTAATATTCAATATTTGTACAGTTATTAAGGCACTCATCGCATCTCATTATGCTGATTTTTCGTGATATGTGTAGTAGGTAAAGAAATAGAAAAAAAATGTCTTTTTACCGTTTTTTCAGCTCCTATATTTCGGAATGTGCACACATTCATAGATATGTTAGTCCAATAAATAACGAGAAGTGTCAATTGCGAGGAAGTATTAAAAATTGACGGCTGTTAAATTCCACCAGTCCAGGATTTGTAGGATTCCTTAAGCTTTGACTTGAGCTTTTTTGTGCTTGTCGCGGAAATTGTTGCTTCGTGGAGGTTTCTGGAGGTACTGGAGGACTAATCTAAAATTTTTTTCCCGCTTCTTTTTGTATCCAGTATCACCACCTTGTTGGAGCTAGGATCCAGGACCTTTCCACTACTTCACTCTCTCACTTCTTTTCCATTCTGCCTTGTCCCTAACTTTATCTTGCCACCTCACCATGCATATTCTTCTTAAATCTTCTTTAGCCGGCTGGATCTAGGTCTTCCTCTTCTTCTCCTACCTCCTGGCTCCCACGGAGTCGTTGCATGCGTCCTCCTGCGTCTTTGGACCCTGCCTCTATATGCCTCCTAGCCATTTAACCCTCTGCTTCTTTATTCTTCTTACTATGTGTTCCCCTTGTAGTTCTTGCGTTATTTCATGATTACTCTTTCTGTCAGTTATTCTTATATCCTCCTTTTCCCGCTTTGTTATATAGCATTATTCGTCTGGAATGCCCTATTTGTTGCAATTATCTTTTCATCAATCTCTCTTCTCTCCCTCCAGGAATAGGCAAATTAATATTGTTGAGGAAGTCCAAAATATTAGTCAAACGATGATCTGGATTTAATTGCGTTTGAAGCAATTTTTGCAGTTATGATACATTATTTCCAAATATTCAAGACGTTGTTTTCACGGAAGAAGCCACTTTTCTGAGAGGAAGTTTCTAATTTACAGGAACATAACTCGTCCTTACAATACGACCAACTTCCTTTGGGGCGAATAACAGAAATCCTTATTTTTGACGTAATCCGTTCTATCCTCGAAGCTTCAGTAGTTAGTTTTTCCAATATGCTTGCCTTTATTGCTTCTACCAATTAGCGCATGGTCTTCTCTAAATGATATAATCTCAGTAAGTTCTAGCTTCCAAAATCCTTTCGTCCAGAATCTTCTAGGTCATATTTGCCCATAGCAACAGAAACGTGGATTAAAAAATTCGAAAAAATGGAAGCAATAGTTTTTGAAAGAAAAAACAAATTACTTAATTTATCTTCTCTGGTGTTTAAGTACCTCCGTTGTAGGGTATCATTGGTCGTGAAGGTAGTGAGCTGTAAAAGGCTGCATATACATAGTAGAGAGCAACACTACTAGAGCAATACTTTTGAAAGTATATGGTTGCGCAACTGTTCATGGCAGCAAAGAGTGTGGTTGCTGGAAATATTTTTACGTATTTTTCGCACATATCTACAAATTGTGACTAAAAACTTGTTAGGGTTGTTTATATACATGAAAGATGTTATGTGGAAAGTAGCTG